>JANGFH010000222.1:0-45057 GCA_025758715.1 Glaciozyma martinii | reverse complement strand
CCTCCTCTTCCTCCCCCTCCTTTTGGCTGTACGTGCGCGCGCGGCTATCCCCCGACTATACACCTTTTAGCTAGACCTCGCAGAATGTAACCCTTTTTTGAACACGACCGGACGCTGAGGAAGTCGAGGAGAAGTCAACGCGTGAGGCTCGAAGACGCGTTCCGTCCCTCCCTCTCTTCGTCTCCTCCCTCGCTCGACCCGCTCGTCGACTTGAAGAGCAAGAGAACGTATCAACAGCAACTACAGAAGGAGTCCTCAAGCAGCTGGTGAGCCCTCGTACTCCCCTCTCCCCGCCTCGACGCCACTAAATCCTCTTCTCGCTCAGACAATGAACGCCACTCCCGCTGCTCCGGTCCTTCTCATGTCCTACCCCCCTATCCCCTACCCTTCTATCGAGAAGCCAGCACCAGCCGTACCAGCCCGGAGAGCCCGAGGGGACGAGGAGACAGGTGTCCTCCCCTCGTCGAACCAGGTACGTTCGCTCTCCCTCTCCCGTTCTCTCTCCCCTATACGTTCTCTACAGGCTCCAATCCCCGAGACTCCCACCGCAAAGCGTTCTCGCAAGTTCATCACCCCCTTCAAGCCCCCTCGCTCCGCTCCTCCCTCCTCCCCTCTCCCCCTGCCTCCTCCTCGCCTCCGTCCTCCCCCCCTCTCCTCCCCCCTCCCGCACCCACCGCCAAAAGCTCTAAAGCGACTCCTCTTCAAGCCCCCCGCTCTCCTCTCCTCCACCGCCCCGCGCGCAGCCCCGACGCCTGCGGTCGAACTCACGAGGCTGGAACGGAGGGTGCAGGTGCTTAGGCAGGCGAGGAGGTACCAGCGGGCGGATCTGGAGGGAGGGAAAGATGGGGAGAGCGAGTTGGTGGGGTTGTGTGAGAGGTGGAAGGAGGCTGGGAGGTGAGCACCCTTCTCGTTCCTTGCTCGGTGGGGTGCTGACCTTGAGAGCAGGGCGGCAGCTGAGATGCTCTGGGATCACGCGGGGGCTTTCGTACCGGAGTCGACGAACGCCAATTCGTCGTTCCCAAGCTCGTCGCCTACTCGCTCGGGAAGCGGGAGTGGAGGATGGGGAGATAGTTGGGGGTTCTCCTCCGCCCTTCTTCCTCCCTCGTCGGGATTCTCGAACTCGTGGGGATGGTCGAGCGAGCCGAGGGAGAGCACGAAGGAGTATTTGGAGAGGATTGAGGGGGAGGCCAAGTTGGCGGGAGTGTCGGCGCTGGAGATGATGGACGAGATGGAGAAGGAGATGGGGGAGTTGCCGACTGTTGAGGAGCTTATCAAGCTGGACGAGAGGAGGGGAGGGAGGAAGAAGGTCGTCAAGAAGGAGGTCGAGGAGGAGGAGCAGGAGAAGAGCGAGGACGAGGACGCGGAGCTGCTGCCGCCGTCCGAGGACGACGCGATGGAGCAGAGGGACGACATCCGGCGATCCCTCTCGCCTTCCGCTATCGAGCGCGAGGACGACGACGACGACGAGCCGAAGGAGGATCCGGTCGAGGAGGCGTGGAACTTGGGCAAGTTGATGAGGGCTGCTGGGGTCGATCCGAACTTGTTTGGGTGGGACGAGGAGTACGAGGATTTCTCGGTGTGAGCGGGGCAGGAGATTGTCGTCGCTGAGGACGAGGGAGTTCGTTGCTTTGCTGCAGTTGCAATCTGCTGGCGTTTTGTCGTCCTCGCGGATGCAGCTGCTCCTCAGCTCGCCTCCTTCTTCGAGAGCAGAGTCGAGTGAATGGATGAGGTCACATTCGACCTGTCAGAGTCCCTCCGAACGAAATCGAAAGGAAGAAAACAAACCTCGAAGAATGCGTCTTTTCGAACTTAGCGAGAGGAGGGGTCCGAGGGGGGAGGTCCTCGCGCTCAGAGAGAGGGATTGCTCTTCCTCCCTCCTCGGGTCAGCCACCAGCGAATCCAACCCATTACAGCCCAGCAACTCCCTCAGCTCTTCTTGCCCATCACCGCACGTTCGCAGCCCACCCCAAGAGCGCAGAGGGTCCTTTCACCATCGTGTCAGCTCCTCCCTCTCCTCCCGTTGGCTCCAGCTGATCGCGCCCTCCTCAGCCTTACTCGGGACACGAGCGGGTCCCGCAGGCGGCCGCCAAACATCCCTCCTCAGCTCCCTTCCAGCCGAGGCTAGGACTGGTGCGTCTCCCTTCCCCTGGACCGTCGGAGAGCTAACGTGTCTGTCCAGCAAATGCCACAGTACCCCGGCCCAAACCCGTACGCCCAGCAGACGTCTTCCCCTTACGTCGACCAAGGCCGGTTCTTCGCCTCCCCCGTCGCGTACAGCCCTGGTCCTGGCTACTTCGCCAGCCCTGTCGGAGGAGCCCCGGGCGTGAGCTACCAGGGGTTCTTCAACAGGAACGGGAATGGGAACGGGAACGGGGCAGGAGGGATGGGCCAGCAGCAGCGACCGTTCTACCCACAGCGCCAGCCGTCAAGCGGAGGACTCCCCCTGCCCACCAGCTCCCCGATGATCCGAGCCCCCTCCTCCTCTTCCTCCATCTCGATCCCCGGCACCCCTCCCACGTTCTACTCCAACGCTTTCTCTCCTGCCTCCACCGTCAGCCCAGCGCGCAGCAGGGTAGGCCACGCCTCGACTCCCTCCTTCCTTCCTTCTACCGGTCGCCGGCCTACTCTCTCCCTCGCGCCTCCGTTGTCGCCGACTGCGAGTAGGGGAGGTTCACCGAGTCCGTCGGCGGGGAGTGGTGGATTTCGAGAGCGGGAGAGGGAGAGGGAGGAGAGGAAGAGGAGGGTTGTCGTCAAGGTTCCGCGCGAGTCGGGCGAGGAGGAGGACGACGTCGAGGAGGGCGAGCTGGCGGGGCAGAAGAGGAGTAGCTTTACGAGGAGGCCGGTGGAGGAGGGGGCAAAGAGGCGAAGGATCGCGGAGATGGAGGAGGACAACCAAGTCGTCGACCTCTCGACGAGGGAGCAGCATTTCGACGAGATCAAGGACGCCGACGCTCAGCTCCCTCCTACACTCGAGGTCTACCTCCCGGGACAAGATGGCTGGGATGAAATCCGCGAGGAGGAGTTCCAGCGCCTGGCGTACCCCTCACCTGCCTTGAACGCTCGCTCGTTCAACAACCCCCTCTCCGCGCGCCTCAACTCCTTCCTCGAGCAACACAACTCGTGGCCGGCGTCCTTGGCCCCCTCCCCTCCTTCGCACTCCCGCACCGGATCTTTCTTCGGCAGCTCCCTCCCTCCCCGCCTCCAACAAGCCTTCGAATCCCGCATCAGACCGGGACATGGCTCGTCCTTCTCCGTCGGCGGAGCGCTCTCGGCTCTCTCGAGAACCTTCTCGATGCCAGGTACGCCTGCGAACGTCGGCCTTTCGCCTGGAGTGCTGTCGTTCGCGCCGGCGAGAGCTGAGGAGGGCCACGACCGGCCGCCGATGACGCCGATGACTCCTTCGCCGCAGAGCGGTGGAATGGGGATGCTGCAGAAGGAAAAGGGGAAGAGGTTGACGCTTGCGGAGCTGGGACGAGGGTTCGGGATCGACGAGGAGGAGGAGGGGAGCGGGGAGGAGAAGGCGGAGGAGCCGCTGGCGCTCGTCGGCGCGGTCGTCGAAGGAGAGGACGCGGAGCGGGAGCAATCCGACGTCGATTCAGTTGGGTCGAAGCGGTCGAGGCCGTCGAGGAGGGACTCGCGGATGTCGGGCATCTCGACGAGGACGGGCGTTGCGAGCGGTTCGGACGACCTCTCGGATCGCGACGCCGAAGGAGAGGACGACATCCTCACCAATCCGTCGGAAGAAGAGCTCTCGGACGAGGAACCTGCGCAGCCGAGGCCGCACCTCCGCGCTGGATCGCTCGGCACGGAGGCGATGGGTCCTTCCCGTCGCGAGCGAGTTGCGAACTATTCGGGCGAGGAGGGAGGGTACGACGGGTCGGACGACGAGGATGGTGGGAGTGAGGGCGAGCTGGAGCTCAGCGAAGACGAGTACAGCAACCCGAGCGATGAGGACCTCGCGCGCGAACGAGCGGTCGTTCGTCGCAAGTCCCGCCCAGCATTCCATCGAGTCGAACCTCGCGGGAGCAAGGGTGAGGAACCGCCCCCGGATGGAGAGGATCTTCTCTTTGTCCCAAGCGACGTCGAGGTCTCCCCCGTCGTCGTCGAGAAGGGCGAGCACAAAGTCACTCCCGACTTCCACTTCCCACCTCGCGGCCCGCTACCCACCCCTCCCAAAGCTCAGCCTCCTCAACCTCTCCCCCTCGACGACACGTTCAGCGCTCCTTCATCCTCCGACCTCGCTTCCTCCGCTTGCCGCACCTCTCTCAACGTCGCCGCACCCGAATTCGTTTTCGGCGCCACTGCGAAGCCCCGCTTGGCGCTCACGCCTACGTTCGGGCGGAGCACAAGCTCGCTCGGCTCTTTGGGATTCGGGTCAAATGGAGGACCAGGATCGATCGCGGCGGACACGTCGGAGCCCCCTTCGCCTACCAAAGTCCTTCCCCTTCCCAATCTCAACCCCTTCGCAGGCGAGTTCAAGCCAGTCTTCAACTTTACCCCTCCCGCCGACGCTCCAACCCTCGTCCTTCCTCCCTCCCCCGATCCGTCGCCCACCGTTCGACCTTCGACCGGCACGCGTAGCCTTCGAGGTCCCCTTCCTCCCGTCCCTCTCACCACAGTCGGCCACCACTCGAACGTCAAGCGACAAAAGGTCGAGGCTCCCTTTGATTCCGGACACCAGTACCTCGCCCAGGAGACGGAGTCGGACCACGGTCGCAGCTTCCATACCCCCTCCGACTCTCCAAAGTCGACGTCCAACGATTCTCCGCAGTCTAGGCGCAGGGATTCAGAAGACGACAAGGACGACGAGCGGCCTCTCGCTCAACTCCGCGACCAGCAGCTCGGCTCGATGCCCACGACCTTGACGACCCTCGGCCGAAACCCCTCTCGCACTCCCTTCAACTCCGAATCCCGTCCGTTCACTCTCAACCCCTCAGCCTCCTTCTCCTCCGACGGACGCGTCATGGGCTTCGCTCCCACCAGCCGTCGTCCTCCCATCCCTCATTTCGGCGCACCGGGCGACGCGCCGAGGACGGGCATCTCGTCGAATGCGAGGACCTCGCCGAACGATGGACAGCGACGAGAGGAGCAGCAGCGGGATCAGAGGCAAGAGTCGATCGACGATATCGCCCTTCCCCCCATCTCTCGCCCGAGGTCTCATGCGATTCCGATCCCTCAGCGTCGAAGCATTGGGGACCTGCACGAGGAGATTCCCACCTCTCGCCAGCGTGTGAGTCTGGCTGCTCGCGCCCTAGGTTCGGTCGCCAGAACTGATGAGTCTTGTTCGCAGGGAAGCAGCTGGGTCTCAGAACCTCTCGACGACGTCTTTGGCTCCGATGAAGCGATTCCCACCTCTCCCCGATCCGTCACCTCGCGCACCGCCAGCGGGACCGTCGACGAGCACGAGGAGGAAGACGACGACTACCCTCTTCGCATCCTCCAGGACATCATCATTCAGGCTCAGTTCCAAGGGCTTCGGCAGGAGCTTTCGGGCTTCACTTCGCTCAAAGCCGACCTCGATTCGCTCAAGCGGGACGCTCTCCTCGATACGCTCGTCGGGAGGATGTCGACGCTTCTCAACGAGTCGAGG
Organism: Glaciozyma martinii; assembly: GCA_025758715.1. Taxonomy (NCBI): domain Eukaryota; kingdom Fungi; phylum Basidiomycota; class Microbotryomycetes; order Kriegeriales; family Camptobasidiaceae; genus Glaciozyma; species Glaciozyma martinii. The sequence continues at coordinate 39,467 of JANGFH010000222.1, read as the reverse complement.
GAGGCCGACAGCGAGAGTCGGAACGAGGGAATCGTCGCGCTTAGGGAGGTCGTCGAGGCGACCCAGAAGCGGACGGAGGACGCGCTGCGGTCGGTCATGGAGGAGCTCAAGGCGGAGCAGGCTGGTCGACAACTCGTCGGCGAGGAGTCCGCCAAAGCCCTCGTCGTATCGTCTCCTCCCGTCGTCGACGTCGTCGCCGAGTCCCGCAATTCGCTCGTCGCAGCTCTCGCCGAGGCAGTTCGACAGCAGCTTAGCTCGTCGTCGCCGAGGAACGAGTCCCGCGATCGCCTGCAACTCTCGGAGATCGTCGACGCGGTCGTCAAGCCTCTTCAGAATCTCATCGTCGAGAACGCTCGAGGTCCGGAGACGGTTTCGACACCGGGAGTCGTCGACGAGGATTGCACCGCTTTGGCGAGCAAGGTCGACGAAGCGATCTCGCTGCTTGAGCGGTCGGCGGCGACACTCGAGGAGCTCAAGAATCGGGAGACAGCAGAGACGCCCACCCTCCCCCCTCTCGGCCTCTCTTTCGTCGACGAGCTTAAGTCTTCGATCGATTCGCTTCGACAGGATCCGCTCGACGTCGGAAGCCTGGTCGCCAAGCTCTCGCAGGCCAACAACGCGACCTTCGAGGACTTCGCCACTCGTCTCTCGGCGAAGGACGACACGACAGTCTCCGCCATCGAGGACCTTCGAATTGCTCTCGAAGCCCTTTCAGTGGCGAAATCGGACGAGCACGATGCGCTGGCGTCGAAGTTGGCGGAGCAAGTTCAGGCTCTCCCCCCTGCTCTTCTTCCTCCAGCCGGCTTGACCAGTTTGTCGGAGGAGGTCGCGAAAGCGGTCGCAGCAATCCTCGACTCGAGGCCAGCGACGAAGGTCGACTCGTCGGATCGCCTCGAAGCCCTCGTCGAGAGCCAGGCGAAGGTCGGCGCCAGCAATGTCGCTCTCGTCGAAGGTCAAGGATCGCTGGCGTCGGCCCTCAGTCGCTTGCAGGTTGACATCACGACTCGCTTCGACAAGTCTCATCGGCAGCTCGAGGAGCAGTTCGCGGAGCAGGCCAAGGTCTCGGGCGACGTTGCGGAGCTCGAATCGCAGTGAGTTCGGGTCCGCGTGACGTTTGGGCCTTTCTAACACCGATCTCTCCCCCAGGTTGGCCAAAGCCCGCAACGAGAACGGCAAGGCGAGGAGCGAGAAGGCTGCCCTCCTGGATCGCCTCGAGGCCGATCGAACTCGCCATGCCGCCGAGATCCAAGCTCTTCAAGCAGCCAAGCAATCGCGGGACGACCTGTCGAAGGAGAGCGACATCGAGAAGGCCCTTCTCCAGCAGACCGTCGAGCGACTCCAAGAAGAACTCAAGGCGTCCAACAGCAAGGCCAACTCTCTCGACGCACTCCTCCTCTCCGCTCGCGATCAGGAAGACGCCCGCCACGCGACCGAGCTCCAGCACATTGCCGCTCTGAGTGAGAACCAGGTCAAGACTCGGCTACTCGAAGGAGAGGCGACCGCGTCCCGGCGACAAATCGAGTCGTTGTCGGAGGAGAAGGACCGTCTGCGATCGGAGCTCTCGGAGCTGAGGGAAGCCCACGAGCGACTCTCTACAGAACGTCGTGGTATGGATTTGACCCTTCGCGACTCGATCGAGAAGGCAGCAGCGGCGCAGGGAGAGATTGGATCGCTGGAGAAGCGGGTTGCGAGCCAGGTGCGTTTTTCGCTCCTTCCAGTCGGACGTTGCTGACGGCTACTTTGCAGGACGAGAAGATCTCCAACCTCCAACGTCTCAACTCGTCGAAGCAGCAGGCACTCGCCACCGTCAACCAACGAGCGACCGAGCTCGAGAAGCGCTCCACCGAACTCGAGGCCGCTCGCGCCGACCTTGCGGAGATCGCACTCATCTCGTCGGAGCTCCAAGATCGTCTCGTCGCCAGCGAATCGGCCGGAGACCAGCTTCGCGAGGAGACGCAAGTCTACCGCGAACGCTTCAGCTCTATCGAGCAGGACCTCGTCACCATGCGCGAGGCAGTGGGGAGGGAGCTCCAGGACTCGAGCGATCGCTTTATCGCGCTCAAGGAGGAACACGCGCAACTTCTACGCCAGAAAAGCGACCTCGCGCGCGACCTGGAGGACGCACGAGCTCGTCAGCAGTCGACCGACTACCCCCCTCCCTCCTCCCACCCTATCCCTCGTCCCCAAACCGCCCAACCTACTCTCAGTCAACACTACGCCGCACCCCCTTCGACCTACAGTCCTCGGAGTCAATCCCCACTCCCAGCGCCGCAATCTCGCCACGCGTCGTCGCCAGCGGGGATCGTGTATGCGCAGCGCACTGGATTTTCGCAGGGAACCGTCCACGATCCTTCGCCCACTCCGAGTCGTCTCGGAAAGACGATCGAGCGGGGCGCCGATGGCTGGTGGGGAGCGTAGGAACTCGAGGTCCTCTTTCTACTTCCCCACCCTCCTTCCTCCCCCTCCGTACTCCCCGCATCGCAAGCACCCACACATTCCCTCCGTCCCTGCACCATACCTCTCCTTTCCATACCTAGTAATGCAACCTCGCACCGTGAATAGAACCAGTTGATCCAAGCTCCCAAGCTCAAGCTCAAGCCGAGCAGAGAGCAGCGAGAGTGCCAGTCGAAAACGCCGGTACACCTCGATTCCATCGCAACATGCCTTCAAACATTCCCCAGCCCATGTGGCTTGATCCACTCCCCTCCTTGCTGATCATACTCCGCTCTCGTCACCAACGCCTGCGCGCACTCGTTCGTCCGACTCCACTTTGCCATTCCCCTCCACGAATCGAGCGCGATGTCCGTCGGGCGAATGACGTTGAGCTCCGAGTCGACCAACAGGATCGGGCGAAGCGAGTTGCGCATCCGCTCGTCAAAGTTGGGGATGCGCGTGTTGCCTCCAGTCACGAAGACGTTCTGCGATTGTCACCCATCAGTTCTCGCTCGAGCTGCGCACTCCGCAAAACGCACCTTCGTCAACCGATCCCTCTCGCTCGGCGAGAACTGCTTGAGGACATGCTCGCAAATCTCCGCCAAACCCGCCTGGTCCGCTCCTCCCATATGCGGCTGCCACAGGACCTCGGGCACGCGGATCCGCTCGACGTTGAGGTGGAGCTGCGAGTTGTGCTCGAGGCTCTCGGGGTTGTACGTGTCGAGCGGGTCGTCCGGAGAGAGTCCTCGGACGAAGGCGTTGAGGAGTTGGTGCTTGCGCAGGGCGAGGCGTGCGGCGGTGTGGTCGAGCGTGAAGCTTGGGTCGTGCTCGAGGAGGCGGGATTCGACCTCGTGGAGGTGGGCTTGCTCGTCGTCCTCGTCGTCCGAGTCCTCCGCGTTGCCCTGTCGTCGTGGATAGTCAGCAAGATTGCGAGAGGGAGCGAGTATGGGACGCACGAGTTGGCGGTAGACGGCCCAGTCGTCGTCGTTCCTGCCGAACTCGTCGTCTGTCCATGAGAAGCATCAGCGCCTGTTCCCACAACACAACTCGCTGAACGCACCCTTGTCCCCCCTCTTGCGCTTCTTGCCCGTCTTGACATCGCTCGCGAGCGTCGCAATCGACTTCATCCGGTTCTGCGCCGCAAGACTCTTGCGATCCGACAACTGCTCCTTGTTCTTTTTGCGCGCCTTGATCTTGGCAATCACGTCCTGCACCCACTCATCAGCTTCCCTCTCCCGCCCAAAAACCGAGCGAAAACTCACCTCATGCTGCTTCCGCACCTCCCTCAACCAGCTCTCCGGGTCCGTCCTCCTCGCCTCCTCATCCCTCATTTGCTCCTCTGCCTCCCTCAACCGCTCCTGCTCCTTCTCCGCCTTTGCGCGGATACGTGCATCGTAGCCCGCCTTCATCAGTCGCTGCCTTCGCTTCTCCTTGAGGTCCTCCTCGTTGAGCGTGTGATCGGGGAAGTCGACGAGAGGGAAGGTTGGGGGTTCCTGTCGTGCGGGGAGAAGTTAGCGACGAGAGAAGAGCGCGGAGAGGGAGCGAGAACGCACCTTGCCCTCGTTCTCATCAACGCCGAGCTCCTTGTTGCGAGCCTTCTGGAGGCTCTTTTCGATCTTCTTGACGTACTCGTCGAGGTCGTCGGTGCTTGTGAATCCAGCGACCTTGAGTCGTTTCTGCGAACGCGCGTGAGCGGTGCCTCCCCCCTCGCAAGACCTCCGGGACGTACCTCGTAGTCGACCTTTCTCCCCGTTCCCTTGCTCGCCTTGAGCTCCGTAAACGCCGCAAGCTCCTCCTCCTGTCTCACCAGCTGCAACACAACATCAGCTCCCTCAACCTCCGACGCAACAAGCAGCGAGAACGCACCTTCTCCAACCTCTGCCGCACTCCCTGCTCCTGCAACCTCCTCCCCGCCTCCTTCTTCTTCTCCGCCACGCGCGCCAGCTCCTCCTCCGTCTTCTCTTCCACCACGAGCGGCGTAAAGGGGAACTGGATGATCCGGTCTGCGGCAGCGAGCGCGCGAGGGTCGGCCAGGGCGCGGATCTCGGAGGTATAGTCTTTGGCAAAGTACGAGTGGTCGCGGTACATGGTCTGCGCGTTGATGTTAGCGACGGAAAGTGAGAGAGGGGAGGTAGGTGCGTACGGCGGATTGGAAGGAGGAGAGACGGCCGGGGAAGGTGGGGTACTTGAGCTGCATGAGCTTGAGCATGTACTCTGCGGCCTGGGAACCTCCCCATGCGAGTCTGCACGTCGAGTTAGCTCCAGTCGAACCAAGCAGGAAACCTCACGCACTTCTTCGCGCTGGTGAGGACTGCCCGACCGTTCAAGACGGGAATAACGTGCGTGCTCGAGGTGGCTGAGGAGACGACGAGCCCGTCGGCGGTGGGAGAGGGGGCGTTGGCGTGGAAAGAGTAGAGCGAGTCGATGCCGTAAGCGATGGAAGGGACACCGTAGCCTTCGAAGAGCAGCTCCGACATGACTGGGACGCTCGTGAGTTAGCTGGCGCGCCAGAGAGGGAGGAAGGGGACGCACGAGCTCGAGAGTAGTGCGGGTTGCAGAGGGGCTCAGTCATGATGATCGGGTGGGCAACACGATCCGTTGGGACTCCGAGCTTGTAGAAGATGTAGTCGAGCATGTTCTCCTGCGAACAGCACCAGCGGCATCAGCTCCAGCTCCCCAGCCTCCCGCCGAAACGCAACCGCACCATCTGGTCAAAGTTGCACACGGTATCCCCCTCGAACGGACTCTTGACGCTTGCCCTTGAGGTGGCATCGACATAGGCCTCGCTCCCCGCGAGCGTGATTGTTCGGTTCGTCTTGCGGTCGCGGTACTTGGCTCCCACGTTGTCGAGGACGATGCGAGGAGAGGATTCAGAGGACCAGCCGGCGCGAAGAGTGGACGAGCCTGCGCGCAGAGGTCAGCTTCCAGCGCTGCTGCTCGAGGGAGGGAAGGGGACGCACCGTTGTCGATTACGATGGCGTCGTGCTGGTGTTGAGCCCAGTCTGATGCAGCTGGATGACCTTCGACCACTGGGCGTAGCTCAGTTATAGCGTAAACTGGCTTCCTGACGTCCATCTTGAGAGGGTGCAAGTCGAAGGGAGAACCGCAACACGCTCGTTCGTTCGTCTCGTCGCCTCCTCCCGCCATGTCGCTCCTGCAACAGCCACGACTGGCTTCCTTAGCCAACGCCAGTACTCAGGCCAACCGCTCCTCTACCTCCCTCATCACTCCAGCTCTCACAGCTCTGTCCGACCCGCCAGTCCACCAGGTCGACGCACACCTCGTTGACTTTCTAGCAGCAGAGGTACAGCGTTCACTCCCCATTCCTCTGCTCTCGCTGACCACTTTGTGAGCAGGTCATTCAACTCATCATCGACTCTGAAGCCGCTTCTCGCTCTCGCCGCCTCACCCAGGAGAAGGAGATTGAGGCCGCGTTCGCCGCGTCCTCTCTCGCCTCCCAAGCCGCTGGACCCTCCACTCGCGCTGTTCCTCCGCCTGCACCATCGGAAGAGCAACTTGCATCATCGAGGGAGGAAGTGAACGAGGGTGTTCGGCGGAGGATCAACGAGATGGGGTTCAAGGTCGGATGGGCACTTGCGGAGAGGTGGGTCCCTCCTCTCTATCTGTTGCTCTGCTCCTGCTGATGCCCACTGGTCCTTAGGCTAACTCGAGATCGACAACGCTTCCCCACCACCTCCACTCCCTTGATGACCTCCTCCGCCGCCGCACCCGTTCCTCCGCCCGACGCTCTCGAAGCCGTCAAGTTCATCTGCAAGGACATCTGGATCGCGCTCTACGACAAGCAGATTGACAACCTCCGAACGAATCATCGTGGGGTGTACGTGTTGCTGGACAACTCGTTCAAGCCGCTGAGTCGCGTGAGTGGGGGAGGCGATGATGCGGAGGTTGCGAGGAGGGTCAAGTTCGTGAGTCGCCTTGCTGTGGGCTCGGCGTTGGTGGAGCTGATGGATGATGAGCAGTTCTTGGCTCTGCCTGCGGGGATTATTCGGGGAGCACTGGCGACGTTGGGCATCTCGTGCACCGTGGCCGCCGAGTCGCCGCTGTTGCCGCAAAGTACGTTCTCTTGCTCTCTTTCTCTCGGGGCTTGGATGCGAGCTAATCCTGTAACACTCTTACAGCATCATTTCAGATCAAGACCGTCAAGCCAGGAGCTATTTGACGGTAGTAATCGAGCTGCATTCATCTGCGCCTCCCTCTGTTGCTGCTATCGTCGCTCGAACTCCCGCTCGAGCTACTCGAACTCCCGCTCGAGCTACTCGAACTCCCGCTCAACGAACTCCCGCTCCCGCTCGAACTGCTCCCGCTCGAACTCCCGCTCGAACTCCCGCTCGAACTCCCGCTCGAACTCCCGCTCGAACTCCCGTTTGAATTCTCACTCGAGCTCCCATTGGAACTATCGCTCGAACCCCTCTTCTCGTCTGCGAAAACATCATCAGCCTCGCTCGCAGCTGGCGCCTTCGTGACCATCTCACCATCCCGCTCCCGCTCCCGCGCCAGCTTTCGCTTTCGTTTTCGCATCCGCTTTTCCCGCTCCACGCTCTCCCGCTCCTCCTGCGACTTGCGCCTCTCCCACAGCCACACCTTAACACTCAACGACCCCAGCAGGCCCGTCGTGAGAAGGGTAAACCCGAAGGCCAGATCGCCGAACCCGCTCTCAAGACTCCGGAACACTCTTCCAGAGCTCTCTGCGCCGATCCCGCTGCGCCAGAATTCGGTCGGATTGACTTGACGAGCGTGCTTGATCCACACTGCTTCACTTTGATCAGTAGCGCAGCGAGAGAGGGAAGGAAAGACGCACGTAGCGGGAGATCCACCAAGCCCATCCCCTCGTCCGCATTCGCCGTCGCAAGCGTGTCGAACCATTCCGGCAGCCACAGGGCATAGAACCCCCAATTCCCCCATAACCGATTCTTCATCTTGGCCTTTTCAGTCGATTCCCCGTTCATCAATCCCGCTAACGACCCGTTCCCAAGGCTGATCGTCTCCTGCATCGTCGTCGCCAGCGTCCTCATGACCGAATCCGTGATTCCGTACAAGACGGCGTTCTTCTGCCAAGCGAGGAAGAGGCCCCAGACGTCGTACTGCCTTGAAGGAGATCAGCGAGGGAGCGAGGAAGCGAGGAGGAATGGGAGGAATGGGAGGAAACAATGAACCCATGAATCCCTTGCGCAGCTTCTTCGACCCCGTTGCTGTCGATGATGTAAGACCAGGTGAAGGTGTCGCCTGTGGGGAGTTTGTTCAGGGCGCCTATGAAGGCGGCGATGTTGGAAGCGATGAGGACGTCGGCTCGGGCGGCGCGGATGAGGTCGGGGGTTGGGAGGATTTCGTGGGCGTTTGCGAGGCGGATGAGGCCGTGGAGGACCTGGGAGGGACATCAGTGACTGTAGAGTGAAGAGGAATGAAGAGAGGTACCATCATGCGTCGATTCCAGGCCATGGGGCCGCCAGTATCGCCGGATGCAGAGGTCTCCGCCAACGCAGTCCACCTGTGCTGGGATTGTGAGCGAGCTGGGGCGCGAACAGGCGTGTAAGATTACCTGTCGTCCGCCGGTTGGATCAAGAGATCGCTGGCGTCGAAGAAAAGAGGAAGCAAGTACGAACCGTAGGTCCTGCGAAGCATCGTCAGCAGGGCCTCTTTGGAGTGAGACTGAACGCACTCGTCGCCAGCCTCCACGTAGCGAAGTGCGCGAGTTAGATACGTCGCTTCGGGTGCGAAGTGACTGGGAAAGCCATCTGCAACCGAAGGAACCTGCGAACCTTGGGCATCAGGGACCCAGCGAGGTTCGCGAGCGAGAAATGCCCCACAAGGTCGTGCACGCAGGGAGTCCTGAGGATTTGAATGGCAGCGCTAACCCCTGGTGAATCAAAGATTAGATTGACCAGCTCAAATCGGGTGAGGATGGAGGGGGGGGGGGGGGAGACGCACCATGTGCCCGACCATCCAGCCTTGCTCGCAGCCAGCATACTGGAGCGGGGCATCCGCACGCGCAGTAGGCCAAACAAGCTCCTTGTTCCCGTTCCAGAGGTCTTCTCCCGTAACGTTGTCGTTGCGAAGCGCCAGGACGCTGCGCGTCTTCGTGAGCGAACTCCTCGAAGAGCGACGAACGACGAAGCTTACTTGTCAGCGAAGCGAACCATCAGATCCAAGGCACGAAGGTCTCCCGTCGCTTCGTAAAGCCAATTCGCACCAGCTGCAGCAAGAGAAGAAGCGCCATAGGCGAGCTCCAGGAAAGAATCAGCGAAGCTCCTGCCTTTCCGCCACAAGGCGACGCCCGACGTTCCCTTGATGGTTCTCCAGAACGGCTGGAGTGTCCCAAGCGAGAGCTAAATAAGCTTCTACCCCCTCCCTCGTCACATCTCCCGCGTTCCCCGCCCACGCCAATCCTGTCGCCGTCGAAGTCGAGGCACAGAAGCGTGTCGCGCAAGCGTCCGAGAAATCTGAAGGCGAGGAGAAGGTGGAAGGGGGAGGAGTGCAGCCCTGCCGGGGGAGAAGCATGCAGAGGTGGAAGAAAGAACGCTCGAGAACGGTGTGTCTGGCAGTGAGCAGGGCAAGCAGGGGCGAAGCGAAGTGTCGACCGCGGTCTTCCTCGGCAGAAGAGAGACGTCCGAGGCTTTCCCCTGCTATCCTGAAGCATTAGAGATGAGTAGCAGCCGAAGAGAAGGCAGCGCAGGAGCAGAGGGAAGGCAGGGTCGAAACTAATCGAGCGCGCGAGCGCGAAGTCCTTCGCGCGCGAACGACTCTTCTCTCCCAAGCTCTCTTCGCAGCACGATGTTCGGAGAAAGGGTGTAGCTTCATTGCGAGTGTGCACCAGCACTATCTATCAGAATCATAACTGGGACTATTGGCGTCTCCGCCGCCCTAGAAAACGATAGCGAAAAGGCGGTACTCAAGTCCTTCTTCGCCTCTTTAATGGCGGCCAACGCCTGGGGTGTAGGGCTGGAGGCCGAGATAAGATAGAGGCGGGGATCGTGTTGTCGAAGGGCAGAACAGCGTGCGCGCTGCTGCCGTGCGAGGTGAAGGTGCGTCGACGCACTGGGAGAGCAACGATACCCTCAATTCGACTGGCAGGGGCGCGCAGGATGTCGGAAACGAAAGGGGGAAGGGGGGGAAAGGATGTGGAGTGAGCGGGTATGCAGTTACCCCGACCGCAACGCGCGGAGGCTACGACTTAGCTCAGTCTTCTTTATTCTTGGCTCCCATATTGACCCCTCACCTGAATAGACAGCCATCATCCCGAACTCGATCAAAGAATGAAAGAGAACGTGGTGGAGAGGGTCTAGGGAGGGGCTTCGATGGGGCCGGATAGGAAGGAGGGGAGGGGAGGAAGGGGGAGGAATCGAGACCGGGGAGAAGAGAGAAAAGGACCACCCCGGAAGTGATGCGGCGCCGAGAGACAGCACGATCGTCAAAGCACATTCGGGGCGTCCTATAGCAAACAACAACAACGCAAGGCGAGGAAGGGAACGCTGTCCCTCAAGGAGAGGCAGAGCGCGACATCGACCTGTCCTCCGATTCCGCTCGAAGTTTCGGCGCGCCAGGTTCGAGCTGCGAAAGGGCGAGATCAGGAGATGTCGTGGAGGAGGGCAAGACAGGGAGTACTCACGAGAGCAAGCCATCGGGCACCTTCACCTCGAGAAGCCTCGTCGTTCTTCACTTCGAGGCGCGCTGCTCGCCGAAAGTGTTCCGACGCTCGAGAGAAAAGATTGGGCGAGTTGGCTGCGGCAGCGCGGAAGAGGGTACGAAGGCCGTCGTCTGGAAGAGAGCTGCGTTAGCTGAGGGTCCTGATGCGCAAAGGGGGAGGTCCACGAACCATCATTCGAAGAATCGTTGACCTTCCTCGTCTTCGACGTCCTAGCGGTCGACGCCCCACGTTTGACGTCCTTCTCCGAGTCTGAAGATGAATCGATGGACGAACGAGATCCTGAGCGTTTCAATCGGCGAGAAGACGAAGAGGAAGAAGAGTCGGAGGAGGAAGAGTCGAGAGGGGCGGGCTGGGAGAGGTAAAGTGCGAGCTGGCCAGCGAGAACGTTGAGGGAGATCGAGTCGTGGTAAGGGTGGGAAGGAAGGAAGCTGCAAAAAGCGAAAGGTCAGGACATGGTGGTAGGAAGGAGAGAGGCGGTGGGCGAAAAAATTGTGAGAAGGACTCACGATTCAAGCTCTTCGAGGGCGTAGCGATGGCGACCAGCAGCGGCGAGGCTGAGAGCGTACTCGAGGAACGTGTCCACCTTGTCCACCTTGCCCTCCTGACAGCGCCGGAGCCACTCCGCCTTGCGGTTGAACCGCGATTGCTCCTCCTCCTCTCCCTCGTCTCCTTCCTCCTCCCTACTTCGCTCGAGGACCTTTGCTCCGACTCTCCAAAGCGCCGCAAAGTCGACCTCCTTGCACTGCGCCAGGATGCGGAAAGCGCGAAGTTCGCGCCGCGAGTTGTCGTAGGAACAGGGGAGGGAGATGAGGTGCCGAAGGACGTCGTGTAGGCGAAGAACGAGGGCGTGGCGTTGAGAGAAGCTGGCCTGCAAAGTACTGGTGGCTGCTCCTACAGCGGGCGGTCCATACGGTGGACGAGTGACAGAGCTGAGGAGAGGCGAGTCCGACGACATCGTTGTCGAAGGGGAAGAGCAGGGATGGCGTGTTTCGCTCTTGAGTCTTGACCCTCTCCCCCCCCCCCCCACCTTCCCTGCTTCACAGCCAAACCCTTCAGAATCGAGAGTGCATCGTACGTCTTCGCCAGGCGCCGACTGTCGTCCCAGCTGACCCCACTGCCTGCTCAGCAGCTCGCCCCTTTGAACGCGCGTGAGCCTCAAGCCTCAGGTGTAGGAGCTCTCCTCGTGGTACTTTACGTTCGAAGCAGCGTGCTCTGTAGCCACCGCTAACCTCGAGCCTGCTCAGCTCAGCCTTTGCCCTCCCCTCCCTCCTCCTCCCCATTCCCATGTCCACCCCTCCCCGCCTCTCCCTCTCCCGGACCAGCCCAGCACCAAACCTCCTCCGAACCTTCCCTACGACGTCCTCCTTTGAATCTTTGAGCTCGCGGCGTTGGATCTCGGGAGGCACGTCGGCGGGAACCTCGTGCACTGGCGGACGACAGGCGGAAGGGAGCTCCTCGCCCTCCCCCTAGTATGTCGCTCCTGGGCTCTTCCGGCGCAAAAGATCCTCTTCCAGTCGGTCGAGATCGTCGGCTCCTCCAGCGCGGTGCGCTTCCTTCGCACGGCCGAAGCTCGACCCGACCTGGTCGATGCGACTCGTGCGTTGTCGATCGCGCCGGCCGATCAACAGAGGGAGAGGTTGGCCTCAGGAAACGATCGATTGGGGTATGCGAGCACCTCGCTCGATTTGGTGCGAGTCGTCAAAGAGTGTCACTCGCTCCGCCACCTCGAGATCCATCCCCTTCACTTCCTCGCTCGACCCGCCCTCGTCTCCGTCCTCGCCGACAAATCCCTCGATGAGCCCCTCGTCTCGCTTGTGGTCTCGCAGGGCTGGTCAGGCTTTTACCTGGACACCGACCTCTCCATCCTCGTCCTCCCCTCGCTTCGCCACCTCGAGCTCACCTACGGCGTCGATGATGATCCACTGGCGCCGCGATCACGCCCTCCCGTCCTCCTTGCGCCCACACCCATCGTCCGCCTTTCCCTCAGTATTACTGCCCCCAGCCACCACTACAACTCCCTCATCACCGCCATTGGCCCAACCCTCGAGGAAGCGGACCTCTACTTTGCGCCGAGCGATTCCCAAACGCTGGGAGATTGGATGGATCCCAAGAAGAGCGTCAAAGCCTGGACGACCACCCTTTCTTCCCTCCGCCGTCTCCGCATCTACACGAACCACGAGAGCGACGGCGAAGTCATCTGGTTCGACGAGCTCCTTCCCCACTTCAAACGACTCGAACGACTCTCCGTAGGATCCTGCGAATTCACCCCCCGACATTCTTCGACATCTTCCCTCCTCCCTTCGCTACCTCGTTCTGGAGAACTGCGCCGAGGACGTCGACGAGCAGCTGGACGGCCTCATCGCGGCGGTCCAGGAGGCGAACTTGAGCATGCAGCTCGAGTACCTCCGCTATGATTGCGGACCGCGCTTGGGCTATTTGAGACGACGAGCGATGCCATCGATCGCCTTGAGGAAGCCCTCGACAGGCGCAGGATTCGGCATCTGGTGGGAGAGGAGCTCGCCCGCAGATCCGTGTTTTGGGATCTCGACAAGTGCGTTTCTCTTCTTCTGCTGCGGAGCGAGCTTTGTGCTGACCTTTCTTCCCTCTTTCCTCCCTTTAGGCCACCTCTCGAGCGGAAGGACCTCATCTGGGACCTCCTCTGGGACGACGGGAGCGCAAGTGATTCGGAAGATTAGAGACGAAGGCAACGTTTCGAGTCTGCAGAGGTGTAGCGAGAGTGCGCCAGCGTCGCCAGCGTCAACTGGTTTGAACACGGCTTCGTAGCTTACAGCATTCCGATCGCGAGGGATCCTTTTCGCCTCCAGGCCCCACGGTCCTGTCTAGAACTAGCTGGGAAACTCTCTCAGTTCTTCGCAAGATTTTGAGAGGGAAGCACGAGTTTCCTTGCCTGTCAGGGGCAGCGCGCTGCGCGCTGCCTCAGAATTCGCCCGAGTCCAACGGACCCAAGGCGCCGTTGGGGGTGCCCTTTCTCTCCTCCCACCTCCTCGCTTCCCGGCTGCTTCTCTGGAACCTGTCCACGCACACGCTACTAAAGCGGCCCTACTTCGCCAAGGTGACTGGTCCCCCTCACGAAGCCGTTGACCTCGCGCTGACGCCTCGTCTTCCCCAGCTCACAGGACCTCCCCTTCTTCGAACGCCCGGCAGCTCCACCAGTACTCGAGCACAACTCCAGGTGCGCACAAGACCTGGCACGAGCCTGTCCTTCAAGTTCTCCAAGCGGCTGCTGACGCTGCGTTCCCAGACCTCCCCTCCTCCTCATGACCCCGCACGCTCCATTTGCCGCCTACGGCAACGCTCAGGACTCGCGTTCCCTCCCCACTCTTCCTTACGATGTCCTCCTTCGAATCTTCGAGCTCGCGGCGTTGGAGGGCGGGAGGCGAGTCGGCGGAGAGCTTGTGCAGTGGCGGACGACAGACGGAGAGGATATCTGCGCACTGGCGCTTGTTTGCCGAGCGTGGAGACTTCCTGCGCAGAAGATTCTCTTTCAATCGGTCGCGATTGAGGGATCCTCGATGGCGCTGTGCTTCCTCCGCACGGCGAGGAGTCGTCCCGACCTCGTTGCTGGAACTCGCGCGCTGTCGATCGACCTTCCTGCTGAGCAGTACTTTGCAGACGACGCGGGTAGCGACGGAGAGGGCGATGACCACTGGGAACGGGCGAGCTCCTCGATGGACTTGGTCCGTGTCGTGCAGGAATGCCCGACCCTCCTCCATCTTCACCTCGAGCCTCTCCATAACAGCGTTCGACCCACTCTCCTCTCGGCCATCACCTCGAGGCCACTCGAATCCCTCGTCGCTTCACCTCGAGTTTTTCGGGAATGGACGACTGCGCTCTACTCACTCGGCGACCTCCACACCCTCGTCCTTCCCTCCCTTCGAAACCTGGAGCTCGACTACTGGATGAAGGACTAATACGCACGATTCAACACCCACTCCCCTCCCCTCAATCTCCCCGCTACGCGAATCACTAGCCTCTACCTTCAAATCACCGCACCGAATCACCATCTCGCCGCACTCATCGCTGCCGTTGGCCCGACACTCGAAGAGGCAGACATATTCCTCGAACCAGCGTACGATGCGGAGCTGCACACCCGACCGGATTCGGTGGAGTCGCGCCGAGCTTGGTCGTCGACCTTTCGGACCCTTCGTCAGCTTCAGCTGTTCACGAACTGCGGGAGTGCGAATCAGACGATCTGGTTTGAGCAACTCCTCCCTCACTTCGAGTGCCTCGGGCGACTTTCCGTCGGTCGCTGCGAAGTGACTTCCAAAGTCCTTCGCTACCTGCCTCCGACTCTTCGACTCTTCGACGGCTCGTCCTCAAGGAGTGCGAAGACGAGACGTCGGATGTCTTCGAGGGACTCATCGCCTCGGCGGCGGATTCGTCCTTGAGGATCGATTTGGACGAGTTCCGCTACGATTGCGGAGCAGGAGCGGTGGTCGAGCTCATCGACGAACTCGCCTTCCTCATGGCCGAACGAGGTGTCAACTTCACTGCGGTCGAGGAGCTCGGGGGTTACGAGACCTTCTGGCCTCGGGAAGATGGTACGCTTTCTCTGCATCTCCCTGCAGCCTGTGCTGATGTTTCCGTGCAGATTGAACCGGAGAGCTGGGAAGGAGCGACTTGGAGGGGAGTGGGCGGGAGGGAGGGCAGGGATTGGAGAGCTTTGGGGTGTGGAGAATTGGAATCGAGGAGTGATACTCTTGCTGGCATTTAATTCAGTCCAGACTCTTACGGTGGGACGGAGAGCGAAGGTGGAGGGAGGAGCGAGGGACCGAAAGGATTGTTGCGAAGAGAAGCCGGAGCCTCTAACACACCCCTACGGAGGTTCGACTGGAGTTAGATATTCTCTGCAGTTTCTTAGTACTCTGATAGAGGTCTCGATAGTACGAGAGTCTCAACATGAGCGAGAAGAGGAGGAAGCGGAAGGACAAGTCTGCCCACGGGCAGCGGCGCAAATTCAGCAGCAGCCTCGAAAGAGAGAGAGATCCCAGGCGCGTACCTTGCTCCAAGCTCTCCAGAGCAAGGTGAGTGCTTAGCCAGAGGCCAGCTGGTCAAGCTACGTGAACTCCCAGAGCTAACCTTTTGCCACAGCTACCACCAGCTCCTCGGCACCTCCTCTCCACCTCCTCTCCGACTCTCCCTCTCCGGCCAGCACAACAGCGGCAAGCGACCACACCCAGCGATGGTCAAGTCCTACCTCCGCCACGGCCCAACAGAGTCCTTTGGCGTAGTCGCTTCTTCCAGCTCCAACTCTCTCTTCGACGGCCGACGGGCGTACGTTCCAGCTCTCGAGGATGTGCTCGTGTGGGATGTCAAGAAGGGCGAGCAGGTGCGCCAGCTTCCTTCCATTTACTCTTCCAAGCTTAACGCAGCTCTCTGTGCAGACCGCCATGTGGCACGAGACGGGCTTGCGCTCCCTCGTTACCTGCCTCGCTCGATCTCCCGTCGACTGGGACGCCTTCGCAGTGGGCTACGCCGACGGCTCCATCCGCCTCTGGTCCACCGTCACCAAGGAGGTCACCGTCACCTTCAACGGGCACAAGAGCGCCATCAGCGCACTCGCCTGGGACGCCGACGGAACGAGGCTCGCATCGGGCTCAAAGGACACCGACATCATCGTCTGGGACGTCGTTGGGGAGGTGGGAATGTTTCGATTGAGGGGACATCGGGACCAGATTACGGGGTTGGCGTTCATTTCGGCGCAGCGGGAGGGAGAGGACGACGAGGCGACGACGTCGAGCGACACCAAGACTCCTGGGACCCACCTCCTGTCGTCGTCCAAGGACACGTTCATCAAGCTCTTCAGCCTTTCGACTCAGCACTGCGTTGAGACGGTCGTCGGGCATCGCGGGGAGGCGTGGTCGTTCGCGTACGATCGGGACAGCGGAGTCCTCATCAGCGGTGGAGGAGAGGGCGAAGTCAAGTGCTGGAAGGTCGACGGCGAGGTCCTTACAAAGGGCGTCATCACTGAGGCGAACGGCAAGCTTCGACGAGCGATCCGACCTATCGCTGCCCTCTCCCTCCCCTCGACTTCGCACACCCACAACATCACCCAAATCACCCTCCACCCGACTCTCCCAGTTCTAGCAGTACATTCGGGCGAAAAGACGATCGACGTCTTCAGGCTTCGGACGGAGGAGGAGCTGAGGAAGAAGATGGCGAGGAGGAGGCGTAGGGAGAGGGAGAAGAAGAAGGAGAAGGACGGCAAGGGCAAGGGGAAGGAGGTCGAGGAGGTGGAAGAGGACGAGCCGATGGAGGAGGCAGAAGGAGAGGTCGAATGGCGGGATCGATTGGCCGTTTGGTCGGTCGTGCGAGCAACTGGCAAGATCAGGAGCTTCGCCTTCGCTCCCGAGACTGCCAAATCCAAGGGCGATGTTCAGGTGCGTGCTTCCTACCGTTTTCTTGCGCACCACTGATGACTTTGCGATTCCCAGATCCTTGCGGCTCTCGCAAACAACTCTCTCGAAGTCTACACCCTCCCCCCTCCCCCCTCTTCCAAATCCCCCGCCGTCGAACCCATTCGCCTCTACACTCTCGACATCCCCGGCCATCGCTCAGACGTTCGCACCCTTTGCCTTTCTTCGGACGACGCCCTCCTCGCCAGCGCAAGCAGCGGAAGCCTCAAGATCTGGAACGTCAAGACGACCAAGTGCGTTCGGACGATGGAGTGCGGCTACGCAATCTGCAGCACCTTCCTTCCTGGAGATCGCCATGTACGCTCGTTTCGGTCTCCCCCTTCTTGCACTCGTCGCTGACGACCTCGCAGATCGTCGTAGGCACCAAGTCGGGCGAACTCCTCCTCTACGACCTGTCCTCCTCCTCCCTCCTCGAGACCTTCGCCGCGCACACCGGACCCATTTGGTCTCTCCACGTTCGCCCCGATGGACGAGGACTCGTGACGGGAAGCGCGGACAAGGACATCAAGTTCTGGGATTTCGAGGTGCGGGAGCTGGAGCAGGAGGAGGGTGCCGAGGGACGGAAGGGCCAGGTCCTCACGATGGCGCACACGAAGACGCTCAAGATGACGGACGACGTCCTCGCCGTCAAGTACAGTCCCGATGGCAAGCTCCTCGCCGTGTCGCTGCTCGACTCGACGGTCAAGGTCTTCTACACCGATACGCTCAAGTTCTTCCTTTCGCTCTACGGCCACAAGGTGCGTTCCTCGCTCCCTGTTTGCAGGCTTGATCTGATGCCACTCCGCGCAGCTCCCCGTCCTCTCCCTCGACATCTCGTCCGACTCGAAGCTCATCATCACCTGCTCCGCCGACAAGAACATCAAGATCTGGGGACTCGACTTTGGAGATTGCCATCGCTCCCTATTCGGACACGAGGAGAGCATCATGCAGGTCGCTTTCGAGCGTGGGACGCACTACTTCTGGAGCGTGAGCAAGGACAAGATGGTCAAGTACTGGGACGGAGACAAGGTGCGTTTTTTTCTGGTCCTCGCTCGCTCCTCAGCACGCACTGACGCTTGCGTGAGCAGTTTGAGTGCATTCAAAAGCTCGACGGTCACCATGGCGAGATCTGGGCGCTCGCAGTCAGCAACCGAGGGAACTTTGTCGCGACTGGTTCGCACGACAAGTCCATTCGCCTCTGGGAGAAGACCGACGAGCCCGTGCGTACCCTTTTACCCCTTCTGTCGCTCCCCACTGACCCCTTCTCCTGCCCCCAGCTCTTCCTCGAAGAGGAACGCGAACGCGAGCTCGAGGAGCTCTACTCCTCGAACGTCAACGCCCGCGCCGACCGTGACGAGCTCCGCGTCCTCCCCTCTGGCGAAATCGACCCCTCTGCCACCGCGCAGGCCGACTCAACCGAAGTGCACAAATCGACGACCGAGACGCTCATGGCCGGCGAGCGGATCATGGAGGCGCTCGACGTGAGCGTGCAGGATCAGGAGCTGCAGAGGGCGTACCTCGAGAGCGGGGAGAAGGAAGCGCCGCCGCCTAGGAACCCGCTTTTCTCGATGTATGGAGGAGTTGGACCGCAGGAGTACGTCCTCAAGGTCGTTAGGACGATCCCGGCGGCGGCGCTGCACGATGCGCTCCTCGTCCTGCCGTTCGGCAAGGTCATCCAGCTTATCGAGCATCTCGATTTCTGGGCTCACAAGGTGCGTCTTCTCTCGCTGCGACTCGAGGAGGAAGAGAGCTGACGCCGACTGGACGCAGGAGTGGCAAATCACGTTGACGTCCCGAGTCCTGTTCTTCCTCCTCCGAACGCACCACTCGCAGATCGTCGCAACTCGCGCGATGAGGAACACGATGGTCTCGCTCCGACTCCACCTGCGCGAAGCTCTCAAGCGCCAGAAGGTGCGCTCACTTTCTCTCCCCGCTCAAGGACCTCGCTCACGCTCCTGGCTTCGACAGGACACGATCGGGTACAACCTCGCTGCGTTGCGCTACATTTCGCGCCAGCACGAGGCTGCGCGCGTCGCCGACTTCTACGAGCAGGACGGAGGAATGGCCGAGGAGGCCAAGGTGCGGGAGAAGATTGCGGAGGGAGTCAAGAAGAGGAAGAGGGCAGCGTTGAGGTCGTAATCTTATCCTCCGTTTGCTCCTTCTTTGTGAGAGATCGGGTAGAGCTGTTGAAGGATCGGTTCAAAAGCATTGCGATGTAACTAAAGGAGAGAAGTCCGGGGGAGATAAAGATGCAAACGAGTGTGATTGTGAGGCCGTGGGCGTGGAAGGGGTATACGGGTGAAGGGTAAGGCACAAAGGAGGAAAAGGAGGGGAGAGGGGAGGCAAGAGGGCGGGGAACTAGTTCTCCTCGTCTGCCTCTGACAGAATCATGAAGGCGCGCTTCGCGAGCGGGCTGCCAACTGCGCGGAGCGAAAGGCCGTCAGTGAAGAACGAACGGAAGAGAAGGTGCGACGAACCTTTTGGAGCGAACTGGAGGCTCTTGCGGCGGGCTCGGTCGATCGACGCTGCGATGGTTGCGGTGACTGGTGCGGGAGAGTTCGTCAGTTCCCGACTTCGAAGCGAGCAAGGAGAACAAGCAACGCACGAGCAGGATTCGTCGCCTGCATTCCTCCCAGAGATCCCAGCGAAGCCATCGCCTTCGGCTCCATCGACTTCCTCCGCTGCTCAACTGCATCAGCGTCTGCGACCGAAACAAAAGCGAACGAGACGCACCTTCTGGAACGTCGGTTCCTTGCCTCCGTCAACGAGGTACTGCTCCTCGGGCACACGCTGCCCAACCTCGGCGCAGCGGACGACCCACGAGATGCCGACGAGGAATGGCTTGGGATCGGGGTGCGCGCGGAAGCGATGGAGCGTTCCTGGTCGGCCGCTCTTGTAGACGATGTGAGTGAGGGTGAGCGTCGGGCGCATCGTGACCTGCGAAGGAATCGTCAGCTGCGTCCTCGTCGGGAAGAGAAAGAGCGCACTCTCGCGCCCATCGACTTGAGCATGTCAACAAAGATCATCCCCGCGTCGTCCCCCTCGAGCGTCCTAACGTCCACAAACGCCACGACTCCCTGGAGCACCTTGCTCTTCGGCTTCGCGCTCACCTCCCCCTCCGCAATCGCCGCAATCATCGCGGTCGAGCTCGAGGTAGCGACGATGCTCGACCTCCTCGGGGGACGGATGTGGCTCTGCCCTCCCGACGGCGACGCGGTCGGTCCCGAAATGCTCGCACGAGGCTTCGCCGCCGGCGCGTCGGTGAGAGGGACCTCGTACTCCTCCTGGTACGCGCCAGCAGTCCCGATCGTTCGACGCCTCTCGACCTTGGCCGCCCGGCTCCCCGACGCACGCGAATCAGCAGGCGAGGACGAGCCACCGACAGAGGCACGCGGCATAGCGAGCTTGCTCAGCATCGACTGCAGCTTCGCAAGTCGGAGCGCCGTGTCCTCCGACATTCCGCTCCTGTTCGCTTCGCCCATCGAGCTGTCCCCCGCCTCCGTCTCGATCGATACCTCGGGCTCAGCTGGCGCCTGGGCAAGTCGAGGGATCCCGCTGCGCCAGTTCGATATCGCTGGTCCAGCGTACTTGGATTGAAGGCCGGTGGCGGAGCCAGATTGGGCGGGGAGAGGGGCGAGATGAGAGCGGGCAAGGAGCTGAGGGTCGATGGTCGTTGGGGGAGCTTCGAACTGCATCGAGGGGACTCGTCGAGGAGGGGGTAGAGCGTAGGAGGCGCGTTGCATGGGATTGGAGGTGGGGCGATGGGAGGGGACGGATGGGGATCGGCCAGCGGAGGAGAGGATCGATGGAGGAGGGATCGAGGAGAGAGAAGAGGGGACGGTCGAGTGGGAGGTGCGTGTCGAGGGGAGCTTCTTCTTCGGTGGGCTGCGGAGGGCGGATCCAGGTGCTGAGGAGGTGGCGGCGCTCGGAGCGGACGGGAAGCCAAATCCCTCTGCGCGCGGCTTCTTGCGCGGAGAGAGAAAGTCGAGGTCGTCGTCCGAACTGTCCGACCCGACGGTATGCTTCGTCGTTGTGGGCGGGGGAGGGGCGGAGCGGAAAGGGGAGGAAGGAGGGATGGCGAGGAGGGGGGAGGAGGGGGCCGCAACGTCGAGCATGACGCTGTCGGCGTCGGCGTCCTGGTAGAAGTGAAGACGAGGAGCGGGGGAACGGACGGGGGAGAACATCGACAAGGGGACGGAGCTCTTCTTGGGCGAGGTGAGGTCGAAGGCGCGAGGGGCGCTCGATGTCGACGCTTCGGCGGGAGGAGCAAAGTGCGGTCGTTTAGCTGGAGAGGCCATCATCGACGTCCGCTCCCTGCTGCTTCCTGGGCCCGCGTTGTTGTCCTCGGCCTCGAATCCGCGCTTGTTGTTGTTTCCGCCTGCGGCCAACCCATCGCCCGCTCTTGACAACGCTCCCCTCGATCCTTCGGCCCTAAAGTTGAGCGAGAACGGATCCCGCTCCGTTCCCAGCTCTACTCTCCCGCTCGTACTCGCGGCCACCCTGCTCCCTCCAGCGACAGCGTCCTTCTTGGGGCTCCTGGGCGCCCTGACCGCCGGTCCGACGCGCACCCCCATCCCTGAGATCCCAGCCGAGGCACTCGCCGTCCTTCCCATAGGTCTGATGGCCCTCTTGCCCACCGGCACCGCTGGAAGTCCCTGCGGAACGACGATCTGCTTGCCTTCAAAGGCGCCAAACTCGCTTACGGGGGCGAGGGTGTTTGTCTCGCCCAACACAGCTCTTCGCGAGATGCCCGAGGTAGTCGAAGAGGTCGACGTGAGCTGACGGGAGGAGGTGCGGGAGGGGAGAGAGGAGCGCGTCGAGGTCACGGTGTTGTTGTTGTTGCTGCAGCCGGTTGAGGAGGGTACGAGGGATTTGCGCGACTGGGAGCGGGTGGTGACGGCCGGCGAGTGCGCTGGGTTTACGCTGGGCTGGGCGAGAGAGGAGAGAGGGGCGGTGGCCATGGTCGAGTGGGAGAGCTGGGGCAAGGAGGTCGTAGGGTACAGCCGAGGTCGCTTCTGTTTGTTTGAAGTCGAGGCGCGGTCAGCGGAGAGCTCAGATTGGCAGGCTGCTGTGCTTACCATTGTAGCTGCTGTCCAACTGCGGTCTGGAGAGCGAGAAGGCAGGAGGAGGTCAAGGCGGTTGAGTGATGGAGCTTGTTGTTGTTCCTTCGTTCGAGGGCGTGACTTGCTCCAAGGGCGACTCGCCGAGTTGGTGAAGTTGAGCTGGTCTTGGTGTTCCCCTCGAGGGCCGCCTTGCTCGGAGGAGAAGGGAGGAAGGAGAAGGGAGGGAGAGAGGAGGAGTCCAACACGAGTTTCGAATGGTCAACCCAAGTTTCCAGCGAATTGGACCACCTCTCCAAACGACCACGACGACGACGACGAAGACAGAGATGAAAATTTTCTCTGGAGCAGTACAGAGAAGAGAGAACAGAGCGTGCTCTCTCGACGTCTCCCGGGGCGCAGAGCAAAAGTCAACAAAAAGCACCTCCTCATTCCAGCGAATCCTCCCCCCTCGCGTGTCCACTCCCCAGCTCCATCTTTGCCGTTCTAGCACCTGCATCCAAGCCAAACCATGAGTTTCCACTCTCCAGACCCACATCGAAATCGAGGAGCTCACCAAAATGTATCGCCCTCTTCTTCAGCTGCGACGCGCCGCTCAACCCGAGCTCCTTCGCCAACAACCGCAAGATCATCTTGTCCCCGACGCCCTCGTCGAACCGCATGTCGACCTTCATCCAGATCGGCGTTCTTGAGCCTGCGCAACGAGAATCAGCTCCTCGCATCTCGACCCTCGCTCCGCAACTCACAGAAATCAACAACGTGCCCCGCGAGGAACGGGTACCTTGCCTCCTTCCCATGATACGAGATGATACGATCATCGCGACCCAGATTCTGCGCCAACCTCATCAGCTCGTATTCCCCGCTCGCGACATCAGCCAAAAATGCACCCTTGACCCCAACCGATCGATATCCATCTGCAGTTCCGCAATCAACGCCGCCCAATCCCCCTCGGGCTTCTTGTAGAACGCCCTTCGATGCCGTGCGTATCCTCCGAGCAGCTCGTCCGCCCCAAGCCCGCTGAGAAGAACGCGCGCTTTGGATTCGTACGGCGTCGCAGGGCCGCCTGAAGGATCTTGAACGACTCCTCGACCGCGCGCAGCGAAGAAGAAGGCGATGGCGATGCTCTGCAGTCATCGTTAGCTGCTTCGTAGAGGAGGAGGGAGGAACGCACGAGGTCCATGACAGTTTGGTTCGGGCGCATGAGTTCGATGACTTTTGGTCGCTCGGCCAGCATCTCCTGATACCCAACGTTGACCTCGACAAAGTTCCACCTCCGATCCGGACTCAACCTCCTGAGCTCCTCAAGCGACGCTCGTCCCGTCGATCGATCCGGGACTTCAAAGATCGCAGGGTCCAGCGGGAGCACGACTGGCGGATCCTCGTTCATAGGCGTAGCGAGTGGCGTGTCATCCTCGTCGTGCAGCACTGGCTTCTCCTCCTCCTCGACCATCGAACTCGCGAGCAGCACGGGCTTCAGCTCCTCCTCGTCCTCCCGCATCGGACTTGCCGCTGCGCTCGACGATCCCTCGTCGACGTCCATGAGGTCCTGGTTCCGCGCCTTGCCCTTCCCCTTGTTCTTTTTTTTCGTCCCAGGAGGAAGGTTGAACTGCCCTCTCAAGCTCCTAGGATTCTCAAACCCGACATTGACGAGATCAACCGCTTCCCCTCGCGGCAGGACCCGATCCAGAATGAGGGCGAGCGTCGTGCAGTCGATCCCTCCAGAGAAGAGGACGGCGATTCGAGCGTCCGGAGGAGGTGGGAAGAAGGGGGCGGAGAGGACGCGTTTCCGCACGGCGGTTTCGAGCTCTTTGAGGAGGTTTTGGATCGTGAGGTGGAGAGGGGCGGTGAGGATGGGGTGGCCTGACGGGTCGCACGAGAGGAGTTTGTAGGGGGGGGGGGGGGTGGGGTTGAGTCGGTCGAAGGGGAAGATCTGCGAGGGAGGGTTTTAGTGGGTCGCGCGCGAGAGCGAGGGGGAGGACGAACGAGGATGTCGGTGCTGAGGCCCATGGATTTGGGATATCGAGGGTAGGAGGAGAGACCTGCGAGAGTGAAGATCAGCTCGCCGTTCCTTCAAACAGTGCAAGTCGTCTGACCTCGCTTGCCGTCAACCTGGAGCCGCGAGGAGGTCAGCGAACGCTCCGCCCGCAGGAAGCAGGGCGACTCACCAACCACGACTTGCCCTTCAGATCAAGCAGATGATAGCAATGCACTGCATCGCACGAGACTTCCTCCCACTCGTTCAGCGGGAAGTCGATGCCGGGGCCATTCGAGCTGAGGAAGAGGAATGGCGAGATGGGCGTCGGGTGATGCATGAGGAGGGAGCGACGGCCGAGGGGATCGCGCGCAAAGTAGATCCGCTGGTTTGAGGCTTGGTAGTAGACGAAGGCGTAAGGACCTTCGATGTTCCTGATTGCGGCGAAGAAGTTCGAGGGACCCTCGCGGAGGATGAGGTCGAATAGCTTTTGACCGTCGTTCTCGTTGGGTGCGATCTAGAGGGGTGATCAGCTCCTGTCTCAGCTCCGTCCTGCAGCACCAGCTCACCTCCAATCCATCAAAGATCTCGCCGTTGAACAGCAGAACGTCGCCGTTGGGAGCCGTGAACGGCTGCGGCGTCACGTCCGTTCCTCGCATATGCAGCACCGACGCATGAAAGCGCATCTCAAAGTGGAACCGGCGCTTCGCCTTGACATGCTTGATGAGCGTCGTTGAGGAATCCGGCCCTGTGCACGTCCGCACGTCCATTCAGCTCCCGTCCTCTTCTCCACCCACCAGGACAGCGTACCTCGAGTCTTGACAGCGTCCACAAGCGCCTGCCACGTCTCGTTCGCGTCCAAATGGATCGCCTTCTCCCCATCAGGCAAGGGGATCCCAAAGTCAGGCCCGTCCGTCAACCCGTCGAACGAGGAGGATGGAGAGGAGATGTCGGAGGAGGGAGAGTCGCCGGACGTGGAATCAGCGGGAGGAGAGGCGCCTGACGCGATATAGGACGCGCTGTGGGAAGGAACGAGGTCAGCGCGGGATGCTGAGCAAGCGCGTTCGCGGCGGGAGGTGGAGCGTCGGGAGCACCTGCGCTTGTGAGGGCTGCCAGCGTTGGAGACTTACCTGGAGCGGATCCCAAAACAGATCCCGCACATCGCTCGGCGCTGCTGGCGTACGAGTGGTTGGTCGAGAGAGCTCGAGCTGTTGCGGCCGGGCGAAGGTCACGGGGCGAGAAACCAAGGAGAGCGTCCCTGCCTTCTTGTGGACTTTCAGCGGGCGAGAAGTCGACGTGCGAAGCGCTGGCGTCGTTGCTGGAGCAGTCCGTGGGGGATAGAAAGGGGAGAACTGCCTTGAGAGATCCGCGGCGAGAGATCCGCCGAGCGAGATTAGTCCTCTTCCCAACCAACTTGCTCTCCAGCTTCGACTTCTGCTGGTCTACATAGGCCCTGCTAGACGGGCAGCAAACCAGGCACAGCGCGGCCTTTTGCGCCCTTGTTTAGTTAGACAAGATAACAACGGAGAATGCACTTCCGCAGCTGCCAACACCAGTTCTCCAGTTCGTCGAGGTGTGCTGCCTGCCCGTACTGCTCCTGCTCCTTGATTTAAAGCTTCCGAAAGGCTCCAACGAAAGGAAGAGGCGAGTGATCTTGCCCTGGCGCCTTGGCTCCCGCCAACTCGCGTCTCACTCCTTGCCGTTTACCACCAGCTCGAGAGCAACCACAAAGCATGCTGGAGGAACCACCACAGCAGGACAACAAGGAACCCACCTCGGCTTCCATCTCTCGCTCCTCCTCCTCCGACTTTGCGTCTGCCAACTCGAGCGCTTCGGAACGCCTCGACGATTCAGACGACGAACCAGAGGTTACGCCTCCCGAGGACCTCGAGGATGTTGGCCTAGAGGACGTTAGCCTAGACACTATCCCTATCCCGCTCGCCACCTCCCTCCCCGCACCCGTCGACGAGCTCCCAGCCTCCCCCATCGCGTCACCTCATCCCACCCTCAGCGCCTCCACCAGCGCCCACCAGCTCGACTCTCTCCCTCCGCCCCTTCCCGAACTCCGCACGCCCATCTCCAGCGCCAGCCCATCTTTCGTTTCACGCTCCTCCGCATCGTCCCTCTCGAGGGAACCGCCAGCAGGCGCGAGCACGGGCGCGACGGTCTGGGGAGTGTGCCTCGTTGGGTTCGACCATGCTCTCGGTCCCACGGTCGAGTTTGCGTACCCAGAAGTGCTGCAGCAGAACGAGGACCTCAACAGGACTCTGCCATTCCTCGCTCTCCCCGACGGTGCTCACATGGTGCGTGTTTGGCGGCTGTGGGTCGCGGGGAGGGAGCTAACGTGCGCTGGACTGCAGCGGGAGGAGGACTATTCGTACTTTCACTTGCTGCTGCCGAGCATCGCCCCCGGCACCATCTTTGGCATCTCGTGCAATCGGCAGATCCCGACAAGCGAGCTCAAGAACAAGGGCAAGGAGGTCACGCGGAGCACAGTGCAGAAGGCTATTGTCGTGCTTGCTTCCAAGGTGCGCTGTTTCTGTTCAGGTGCGAAGGAGGAGGAGCTGACGCCGTCTTTGCGATCGCGCAGCCCATCTTTGGACCTCTACGCGACAAGCTGGGCGTTATCACGCGCGCGTTTTTCGCGCAGAAGGACTTTGACGACAAGAGCATCCTCGTGGACTTGTATTCGAGTTTGGAGATTCCTATGGAGCTGAACGGGAGTGGCGGGGACGCTGGAGACGAGGCTCAGATGTACATGGGTGAGTCGCGCCCGTCGTGCGCGCGCTGGGAGTGGACGCTGATGAACGCGCAGGAACGTCATTACGAGAGCTCGTGTACAAGTTTAGGAACAAAACGCTGATGCTGGTCAAGCTGTTGATGCTCCAACGAAGGGTGAGTTCGCAGGATTGCTGGACGACGCACTGAAGTTGACGCTCGCTTCTCGCAGGTCATGTTCTACGCTCAATCCACCCCAGTCGAGTCGCTTTGTACATTCCAATACTCGCTCGTTGCTCTCATCCCATGTGAGCACGTCTCGCAGCCACATCTCTTCGGAGAACCAGCTAAATCCAGTCACAGCTCTCCTCACGAATCTCGACGACTCCGCCTCTCCTACCCTCGACGAACGATCAAAACGCATCACTCGTCCAACGACTCTCAAGACCTCGGACCGCTCCTCCCTAATTCGCTACCTCGGCCTCCCTCTCAACATCTTTGGCGAGGTCCGTCCCTCGCTGCCCTCGTGCGGGCCTAATACTAATTCCGTGGTGAACGCAGGGCTCGTTCTTCCAACCCTATCTCCCACTACAGCAGATCGACCTCATGCAGAACCGCTCCTTCCTCGTCGGGACTACCAACTCGATCTTCCAGCAGCAACGCGACTGCAAGATTGATGTGATTGTCAACGTGCGTTCCTCGCCCTGTCCATCTCTTTCCTCCGAATCCTGACCTCGTCTCGCAGATCGAAAGCGCCTCCCTCGAGATCCTGGACCCCAAACTCGCTTCTCTCCTCGCTCTCACCGCCGCCGACCGCAAGTGGATGGACGAGATCGTCACGACGGTTGAGAACTCGTGGAACGCCGAGGATCCCTCACGGCCGCTTGGGCTCAACTTCGTTGGTAGTGACGACTTTTTGAGGGCCAAGTTCGAGGTGCGTTTCTTGAGGAGGTCGGGGAGCGAAGGAGCTGAGGGAAAGTGCAGGAGTACATTTGTTCGCTGCTGGCGTGCATCAAGTTTACGGACTTTTTGGCAAAGGGAGAGAAGGGGAACGTGTTGATCTCGGGGAATGGTGAGTGGGCTGGGGTCGTCGCCTCGATGGGAGCTGACGGAAGCTTTGCGATGGCAGACATGGATACGAACGGCCTTTCGTCGTTCAACGAGGGCTTTGTCAAGGCGTTCAAGGCGACACCAGCGTTCGAGCTTTGGAATCACACGACCGATTCAGTGATCTTTGACCTCGTCGAGCCGAGGTGCGTCCTCCTCTCCTGCCAATCCGCCGGCGTCCGCTGACGTCTCGAAGACATCCGATGGAAGGAAAGACCAACGCAATTGAGGACGTCGGGATTCGCCTCGCCCACGGACTACACGACCTCCACCTGGAAGAGAACCTCGCTCCAACGCGCGAAGCCATCGCACGAGGCCTCACCACCGGCTCTGAATCTCTCTGGAAGACCTACACCTCCCTCCGAAGCGACTTCAGCAAGCGTCAACTCGAGCGCAAAGAAGCGGAGGGCCTCCCTCCGACCTCCAACGACCTCGCACTATCAACGACGGTCCTCGCCGGCGTCGACGTCGCCAAGACGGGCGCAGCCTCCCTCGCAACGGGGATCGGGTCTTTCCTCTCCTCAAAGCGGTCCCTCCTCTTCGCTCCGTCCCCCAACGAGCCTACCGCCTCCCCCGCCTCTCCCTCGTTCGGATCCTTCTTCAATTCTCCTACTTCACCCGCTGCTACCGCTGGCGCGAGCGTCAGTGGGTTCTTTAGTGGGTTTGGGAGAAGGGTTAGTGAGACGGGAGCGGGGAGGATGGGGAGGAAGGGGGAGGAGGAGGAGTTGGGGATGGTGAGGGATTTGGATAAGGAGTATGCGGAGAGGAGGGAGAGGGAGGCGAAGGAGGAGAGGGAGAGGGATGGGAGATTGGATGGGGTGGAGTAGAAGCCTTGGAGGAGGGAGTAGAGCGGGGCGGACTGTAGAATTACGCAGGGATTCGAAAGAGCACTTGGGCTGGCTGTGGAGGAGCAGGTCGACAGTATCGCGGCGACTCTTTCTCCTTGCTCCTCGGACTTTCGAGTTCGCGCTCGTTTCGCTCCTCCACCAGACCCTCATGTCAACGAACTCCGTAACCGAAGGAACTATCCTCCTAGTCACCATCACCGTCTCCCCCGAGCTCGTCTCCTCCTTCCTCGACCACCTCCTCCCCGTCGTCATCGCGGAGCCCGAATGCTACCACTTCCGGGTCGCGCTGAACCCCACGTAGCCTGGAGTCATCAAGCTGATTGAGGGGTGGAGGAAGGACCTGCAGTGGATCCAGGAGGTGCGTTATGGACTGCGTGCGAGGAGGGCGCTGAGGGTGTGGCGCAGGTTCAGTTTGCGAAGGAGTACTACAAGCCGTACCTCGCTGCGACAGAGCCGATGTGGATCAAGCCGAGTACGTACATCCTCGTTAGCGCTGGAGTAGCGGAGCTGAATCGTCTGCGCGAAGGGGAAATCCAGGCTTGGGAGGTTGCGGAGGGATGGGAGTATCACGCGAACGCGGTTGAGATCTTGATGAAGACGCTGGATAGGAGTGCTTCAAAGGAGCTCGAGGGGAAGTAGGAGGCCGTTCTTGTCACCTGGGAAGCAGTTTGGGCGGCAGAAAGCAGGAGGAGAGCAGGAACGAGAGCAGAGATCCGACGCTACGGCACCTCCTCGAACAAGCAGAGTCCGCACAGCAGCCCACGATACACAGATTCCTTTCCATTCCTTCGCGCCGTACTCAGAACGGGATCGGCGCATACGCCTCGCACCTCCCCTCGCACTCGACTGGGAAGGTCCTGTTGCACTCGCGCCTGTTCCCAATGTCGCATCAGCTCGTTCTAACCCCACACCACAGCAAAAGAGAACTCACGTGTTCTTGTCAAAGTCGCATTGGTTGCAACGGAATCCGCTAAAGCAGAAGGGCTTCTTTCCGATCTGCGCAGGGGAGAGGTTGAAGGGAATCAGTTCCACCCCGCCGTCTCCTGCCGCTGAACTCACGTCGCCAACAATACCGCTCGGCCACTTGCCATCCTTGACGCAGCGGACCTTCCAGGCGGGGCAGGCAAAGGTGTGGACCTCGCCGTCGGGGTTGGCCAGGAGGAGCTGGGAAGTCTCGTCCATCGGGGCGGCGAGCGCGATGGAGAAGAGGGAGGCCAGAAGGGCGAGGGAGATGAGGGAGAAGCGGACCATGGCGTGCTAGGCTGGAGCTCTGGAGCGAGGTAGAAGCGAGAGAGAGGCAGGAGCGAAATCAGAGGGGTCGTGAATCTGCGTGCGCCAATCACGAACTGGGCAGAGGTCAGAGGAATTCTGGAGGGAGAAGGAACAGGCCAGAGTAAGGACGCTGGTGCCTAGCAAGGAGGGTAAGCGAAAGAATAAAAGCCGGAGAAGGACCTCAGTATGGGGAGGACACTCCTCATCCGCGGACTTGAGCGCTCAGCGTCTCCCCTTTCAGAGGCTCAACCGCCGTCAAGATTCGAGAGAACGAGCTCAAGGATAGCTTCAGCAGGAACCAGATTCTGGTAGAGAACAATCGCTAGAGCAGAGCGAGATCCAAGAGCAGCGAGTTCTCCAGCGACGGATGCTTCGCAGCGGAAGCCTCTCTCGAGCGCACTTGCTTGCAAATCACATTGATGTCCAGCACCAGCCTAAAGCACAAAAGCCTCCTCCTCCCTATCACGCAAAAGCACCTCGCTTATCTCCAGCCAACTCATCTGCGTCGCAAGATTCATCAGCCCTCGAGCGCACACGCCAAAATCCAGAGCAAGACTCACCCTCCCGACCCCGGAACCGCCGCGAAAACACTCAACTCAATCCCCCTTCCCACGACGGCCGTCCCAGCCACCTGCTTGATGTACTCCTCGTCTTCCTTCGCGCATACCACGACGAGCTCGTCCAGCTCGACCAGGAACGTCGATTTCGCGCGAAGGCGGTCGAGGAATGCGACGAAAAAGGACGGGTCCTCGTCTGGGAGGTCGAAGGGGGGTACGTTGAGGGTGTCGATGATGAGGAGTCAGAGACTGGGAGGGAGGCGGGGGACGACGGCGTGGGAGGCTGCTTCGACTTCGAGGGAGAAACGGCGGATGAGGGGGAAGAGGGGGAAGACATTGTCGAGGTAGGCCCCTGGGAAGGTGATGCCGGTTAGGCAGAGGGTGCTGAGGGAGGGAGTGGCGAAGGAGAGGGCCGAGAGGAGGCCGGGAGTGGTGAGGTCGCCGTGGAGCTCGAGGAATAGGGTTTGGGCGTTGGGAAAAGTGTGTTGGGCGAGGAGGAGAAGTTCTTCGTCTGTCGAGGGGGCTTCGAGGCGAATGCGAACGTCGCTCGCGAGGCAGACGACGAGCTGCGATGGTTCCTGGACTGCTTCCCAGTGGTCGCGGCCTTGAACGGTAGCGTGTAGGGATTGAAAAGAGGTGAGGTGCCGAAAGAGGGGGTAGAGAAGCTCAACCTTGAGAGGCAGATTCCAGCATACGTCCTCGTCCCAGCCCCCCAGTTCGAGGTCCACGAGATTTTTCAGCGGGAAGAGAGCCCTAAGCACGAGTTCCTGCATGCCTCGTTGAGCGGGGCTCGACAGAGTGTAGATGGCGAGCTTGTTGAGGTTGGGAAGGTAGGGGACCAGCTCGAGGAAGAGGAGGAACTCTCCGACGTTCGGAGCCTCATCCGGAGAGGCATGATCCATCGCTTCGAAAGCCAGGCGGTGCAGGAGCTCCCCCCTGAACTTTTTTGCCTTGAATAGCGTGAGCATCCGAGAGCCGTCCTGCCTTGAAGCTCCAGCTTGGAACCAGGTGTGAGCTCGCGCAATGGGGAGTAAACGGCGGCAGGTGAGGGCGAGGGCGCGGTTGTCGACGCAAACCAGGTCATCGCTGATCAAGTGTAGGATCTCGTCGGGAAGGGAGAGGAGTGAGAGAAGCTTGGCGAAGAAGGTGGGGTGGATCTGTCGCGCGAGGAGGAGGTGGCGCTGGGAGCTGCGGGCGAAGGCGAGGAAGGAGGGAGGGTCGAGGAAGCTTCCCAAAGTGAGGAGGATATCGTCTGGGAGGTAGGGGACCAGCTGCTGCTTCTTGATTCGCCTGCGCTGGGTCAGCTCGAGGAGGGGAGGTGCCTTGAACGCGCCAACGCACCGGTTCTTGTGCTCCTTTTGAGGCCACCATTGTGGCCTATTAGAGCGAGTCCTGGATCGACCTAGTACAGCTTCCAGAAGCGAACGAGCAGCGTCTGGGATCGAGGTGACGGAAGGAGGACAAGAGGCGAATCCCCGACGCGGTCGACTTCCTCCCGTCTGTTTCTCTCTTGCCCCCCTCCCTCGCGTAGAGGGGTTCGGACTGCCCTGCCAGCTCTCACTAACAAAGCAAGCAGAAGCATTTCCTGCCACGCTTGATTCCCCCGGCCGAAGAACTCTGGGCTCAACGACGCTGGGAGCGACACCGCGCACGAAGGAATGAAGGAGCTCCGGCGTAAACCCAGTCGATTCCGATCAACCGTACATCTCTCCAACCCTCTCCCTCCCCAGCTCAGCCCCTAGTAGGCCGGTCTCCCAGCTCTTGGGCTGCTTCCACCTCCTCCTCCCCTCGCCATCCTTGTCGACCTCGACCTCCAACACGTCCGCCAACACGTCCGCCAAAAAGACCGCCAAATCCGCATTGTCGCCTTCCGCCGCGTAGATCAGCAGTGCGGATACTGTTGGTGCGGAGGGTGCGGCGGGGTAGAAGGATTCGAGGATCTTGCGCGTCAGTCCGCCTTGGGGGAAGAGGGGGACTCCAGGGGCGTTGGTATACGGAGGGGTGAACTTGGCGAGCTTTCTGGCGATAGGGTTCGAGGGAGAGCCGAGGGTAAAGTGTCGCAGCGGCGTTGCCCTATGAAGCGAGGTCAGCTCTTCCGGTCTCCGCAAGAGCGAGAAGCACGCACTCCCGCAATCCGACGTCTCCACGGGCTCCAGCATCCACTGCTGCTACCAGCAGTACCTCCGAAAACCCAGCAGCTTCCACGAAGGCCTTGAGCGCAACGAGGTGGTGCGGCTTCCGAGCTCGGATGACGGGGGAGCGCGAGAGGACGACCGTGAGGGTTCGGTTCTCGTTTTGATACACTGCGCGCACCTTTGTTAGCTCTTCTCCCAGCCCACAGAAGAAACTGGACGCACCCTCCACGCCCAGACAGATCCCCTCCCGCACCGCTTCTCCCTCGACAAAGTCCAGTCCGCCCACGGCGGGGATGTAGTCGCGCAGTCCAAGGTGGCCAATGAGTTGGAGATGGAGAGTGTGGACGAGGAGGTCAGTCGCAAGCTGGGGGAGGGAGGCGAGGGAGGGTTGAGGCTGCAAGGGCGGTTAGCGATGCGCGCGGAGGGAGAGGCGGCAGCGTACGAGGAGGAGGGCAGACGCTGTGAACACTGGGGAGGTGTTGGGCAAGGGCACAAAGTACTCCATCTCTGAACTGGAAAAGGCTGAAGGGAAGGTGGGATGGCGGAGAAGGCGAAGGAGCTGACGCGTCGCTACTCCCTCTTGACCTCGTCCCCTCACCTCGTTACTGCTCTTTTCGCTGCTGGGAACTGGACAGCGTACTCTAGGACTCGCCCGACTAAGCTCGAACGATGCCGTCTCGCAGGCAGAACAGGTGCGGGAGCTTGCTCGGCCCCTTCTCAGCCTGGTTTGGAGCTGACCCTGGCGACGACGCGGGCAAACTAGAATGCAGAAGCGTATCGCCGCCAACGTCTACCTTCCCGACGCTATCCTCCTCACACTAGGCCGCCTCCTCGGCCCTCCTTCCTTCCTCGCCTTCGCCCGCACCTGCCACCACCACCTCCTCGCGCGACAGATCGATCCCACCTTTTTCGCCAAGCTTCCCACTCTCCTCAGCCTTCCCGACGAGATCCTCCCCTTGATTGTCGCCGACCTCGGACCTGAGCACAAGAGAGCACTCGACCTCACCTGTCGCCGCATCCTCAGATCACACGAGCTCACACCTGGTTCGGATGCGGAGCGGTCGGCCATCAGACCGTTAAGATGGTCAACCTGCTGAGGAAACAGAAATTCGACGGAGCTCTGGTGCGCCGACTGAGTTTCGACGCGATGGACCTGGAGAAGCAGGAGGTGCCTCCTTCGACGACGGAGTTCGATCGGTTCACCGCTCTCCTCCCCCACCTCCCCAACCTCAACGAGCTCTACATCTCCACCCTCCCCTCTCCAATCGACACAGCATTCCAGGAATCTTTCGGCTCTTCACTCTCGTTGTTGCACAACCTGGTGCAGCTCACGCTCGGAACCTGGGGTGAGCGCGCGATTGGAAGGCAGGGTCCGGCCACATTCGACGCACGCTATTTGCGCCATTCAAACCCACCTCTCCTCCTCTCCGTCCTCCTCTCCGTCCTTCCGCACCTCCCTTCCCTTCGCACACTCGGCATCATCCTCCAGGGTTGCAGCCCTTCGCAGCTCGCCCCAACGCCTCCCACCTTCCTTTGCCCCGCGACAGAAGTCAACCTCGACATCTTCGCCCCCTTTAATTCACAAGACCTCTCCCTCCTAGCTCAATCGACCTTTCCGAACGCCAACCTATTTTCCGTCGACTTTGCCGGGCCTGGCCAGAGCCTCACCACCCCCAACCTCGTCTCCGCCTTCTCCCTCCTCTCTCCACACCTTCGATCCCTCTACCACACAGGGTTCCACTTCCCCGGCATCTACCTCGACACTCTCCTCCCCCACTTTCCCCTCCTTCGCGTACTCACTCTCCATTCGACCTCCGTCTCCCCGACTTTCGTCCCCCATCTTCCACCCCTCCTCGAAGGCATCATCATCGACCACCGCTTCGAAGCAGTCGAAGAGTCCCCTGCGGAGCCGACCTTGCTCTCGGCCTTTCTGCACGAGAGGAACACGAACCCGAGCTTCATGAGAAACCTGATCGAGACGAAGGTTTTCTGTGCGAAGGGGGACGAGGCGAAGCTTGTGAAGGTCGTGCAGAGAGATGGGGGGAGTGGGACGCCCGCCGACGAGGACGAGGAGCCGGATGCGTGGTGAGTTGGTTCGTTCGGGTGCGAAGAGGACCTCGGCTGATACCAATCCCTGGCAGATGCTGGGTTGAGGCTTGCTGGGTCGGGGGACGCGAGGTTTTGTAGCTTGCGCTGATGCTGGACATTGGCGAGGTTTATCAATCGCGTTTGAGCGACGTCGAGCGGTGGATGAGAGGGACTAGACATTTCTGCTTCGTCTCTCCACACGCTCGCTCTTGCCTCAACTCGCCTTTCTTTTCTGCTCGAAAGTGCCAACCAGATCGTAAACCCGCTTCCGTCAGATCGCTCCGTCGTCGCAAGCTCACGAGTTTACTGCTCCCCGACGCGAGGAGACAGTAAAGTGGACGCGAGAGCGCTCAAGGAGCAGTGGAGAGTGCCAGAGCGTCGGGTCGGCCCTTGAATCCTGAAACCAAAGCAGGAACGACCGAAGCAGAGGCATTGGGAGAGCAGCAACGCGAGCGAGCGGTCCAAAGCCGATGTCGAGAGCAGAACACCGTCCCCAAAGCGCTAAGCCTTGCGAGCTCCTCCAGGGTGGCCGAGTGGTGATGGGTGACTTGTATTGCCTTCGTCGTAGCTCCCTTGTCGTCCAGCGGGACAGAGGCCAAAGGAGGAGCAACCACTGCTTCCTCCTCTCCGCTGGCCCTGGCTCGAACACCGCTGGCTCTTCGCATAGGTTGTACCTGCACACACACTCAATCAGCTCCACCATCGCACGATCCCACAGCTCCAGACGCACCTCTCATCGGGCAGCTCCCCCTCGTCCTTCCTCCTCCTTCCGAGCCTATACCCTCCTCAACCCTCTAAGCCTCGGACTCAATCGTCTTCCACTTGTCCTCGACAACCTTCCTCTTCGCCTTTGCCTTCTCATGGTTCTCATTCGCCTTGGCGATCCTCTGCCACCGTCCTCATCAGCTTCCGACCGACCACGACCATCGGGAGGAAAGGAACGCACCTCCCCACGCAAGCACATGTTGACAGCGTGCTTCTGGTCGTTGCATACGCCGAGGAACTTCATCAGCGGGTTGCCAGAGTGGCAGTCCTTGAGGGCGCGCATGACTTCGGCGCATTCTGGTTTCCGAGAGAGAGAGCGGTTAGGGTGGAGCAGCAGCGGTAGTGCGGAGAGAGGGACTTACGGAGGTGCTGATGCTCTGCTAGAGGAGGGTGCATCGCGGCGATCTGAGGTCTGAAGGACGGAGAAGGGAGGAGGAAGAGATGAACGGCAACGCGACGATCGAACTCTTTGCGCTCTCGCTCTCGCTGAGACCGAAACGATGGAAGCAAGGCAAGGAGTTCCTTACAGGCTATCAAAGCGAGTGGACTATTGGGAGTTTGGGAACATGTATGGACGGAGGGTAGAGCTAAGGGGCAGGAGAGGGGAGGAGCTTGAAATAAGAGAAGGAATGCATGTCGAGATTCAAACGATGGGGTAGCCAGGAGTCGGAGGGTATTGAGCGGCTGTGAAAGTATGAGGGAGGCTGGGTGTTGCTTGCGTGTTCCGGGGTAGGTTGGAAGGGACAATGAGTGTCGAAAAAAGGGGAAGGGGGAGTACGAAAGAAGGGGAAGAGGGGGAGGTCGTCCGAGGACGATCAGTTGAGCCCGAGCTGCGACAGCACGCTGCTGACCTCCTCGACCGACTGCTGGTGGTGCGCCAGTCCCCGACGAGGTTGGTGTTGGCTGAGGTCGAGGCTCTGCGCGCGGTTCCCGAGCGTTCGAGGCTTGCGAGCGATCTCCTTGAGCTTCTCGTCGAGGGGAGGGTCCGAGGCGCGTTGGAGGGAGGGTTCGTCGTGCGAGAGGCGGTTGGCTTGTGGAATGGAGGAGGGGAAGGAGGTCGAGTTGGAGTTGGGGTATCCGGGAGTGGTCGAGTAGGCCTGCGTGCGAAGAACGGGTGAGCAAGCCTGGCTTGGGAGGGGAAGAGCGAGCAAGACTGACCATCTGCCGTGGTGCGTTCCAGTGGTACTCGCCCTGCTGCTGAGGAGGGGCCTGCTGCTGAAGGTACGGCGAGGTGTGCTGCTGCTGTTGCTGGTGGTGGAGTTGCTGCTGCGGCTGTTGGTGCTGTTGCTGCGGCTGCTGTTGGTGCTGCTGCTGCTGCTGCTGCTGCTGAGCGGCGTAGAAGGCAGGGTGATCCAGGGCGGGCATGCGATGCGCGTACGGCGCCGGGTTGGCATCGAAGAGAGCCTTGATGTTGGGCGACGACGCGGCGAGCCTCAACTTGCGATCCGACGTTCGTGGCTCCTGCCTAAGCTCCGTGTCTGCGCGCGACTCGTGAGCGAAGAATTCAGCGAGCCCAGGCGAGAGGGACGTACCCGCTGAGATCGTCGACAGCAGCTTGCTGTTGAAGAACGGGAACGCATCGGCGAACGAGTCTGATCGAGGACGGAGGGATCCAGGGTAGAGGTTGATCTGCAGGCGCGCGTCAGCTCACTGCTTCGGCCAACAGCGAAAGAAACGACGCACGTTCCGTCCGACCAGGTACTCCTCCACGAGATCCCTCGCCGTCGCCAAAAAGTCGACGTTGCTCCGGTTGAGGCAAAAGCGAATGATCGTCTCCTCTCCCGCGCCCGTCCGATCGACCCAAGGGAGGATGGTGATGTTGAGATCGCGCTTGACGCGTTCGACGAGGTTGACGAAATCTTGCGAGAGGGTGAGGGCGGCCATCTCGGCGCTGTGAGGCATGCGGTACTCACTGCGAATTCGTCGAGATCAGCACTGACTCGCGAGGAGAAGAAGGAAGCGAGAGGAACGCACGCTTCGAACGGCACATGATCGAGCAGCATCTGCGCGGCGATGTGGACCTGGCTCTCGGGCCCAAAGATGGCGACGATGTCGCTCGCCGTCTCCTTGTTCGGAAACCTAACCGCCGAGTTGGTCTTGCTCTCGATGTCGTGGATGAAGATGCTCTTCTCGCCAAGGAGGGTGCGGTGGTACCTCCTCGGGATCGAGACCGTCTCGACGACAAAGTCCTTGTCCTTGGGGCTAACGAGCTCCATGACGCTCTGCTTGAGGTGCTCGAGGTTGATGGCGTTCTTCGCCGG
The DNA here is from genome assembly GCA_025758715.1 of Glaciozyma martinii. Lineage (NCBI taxonomy): Eukaryota > Fungi > Basidiomycota > Microbotryomycetes > Kriegeriales > Camptobasidiaceae > Glaciozyma > Glaciozyma martinii. Next base: position 2,172 of record JANGFH010000222.1, on the reverse strand, counting down.
CGTACGCGCGACGACGTTGTCTTCGTTGTCGGCGTACCCTCCGAGGGCCGCAAACTCCTCCGCGTTCGAGAACTTGACATAGACGCCAAACTTCTTCATGATCCGCTGGATATTCTTGCCGCCGACGCCAATGATCCGCTTGTGGTACGCCTCGGGAACGTGGAACGAGATCTCGGCGGGGAGCTCCTCCTGGAGCATCGTGAGCCCGTGCAGAGCCCCCGTATCGCTCCCGGCGACGTCGATGAGGAAGTTGTAGTCGTTGAACGTCTCGAACTTGATCTTGACGTTGGCCGACTTCATGATCTTGTTGAGCTTGCCGTTCTTCTTGCCCGAGATGAACTCGCGGTGCTCGTTCGCGAGCTCGATCTGGAACCGGATCTCGTGGTGGAAGGCCTGCAGTGTACGCGTCAGTCGCTTCCCTCCTCGACACATCACAAGGACTCGCCTTGACGAACTCGAGCTCAAGGACGAGATGAACCGCCGCCCTGACTTCCGCCTCGAGGCCATGCAGCTCAAAGCAGTTGCTCTTGAAGACGGCTTCGGCGCCCGTGGTCGTAGCGATGTGGCGAAGGATGGGAGGGATTTGGGAGGGGTTGATCGTCGGCGGGGGCATGAAGACGTCGAACGAGACGGGGAGGAGCCAAAACGACGCGACGTAGAACTGGCAAGCCTGGATTCCGCCGCATCAGTCCCGCTTCTTCGACGCACGAGAGAGAAGAGGACGAACAAACTGCATGATGGCGCGAATCGTGCGCTCGATGTTGACGCGGTGGTCGCCGTAGACCGAGATGAGGCTCGCCTGGCTCCCGATCGCAGGGAAGTTGATAAAAGTCCCATTGTCGTTCATCGTCTGCTTGATGTCCTCGAGTCGATCGGTGAGCATCCAGTCGAGTTTGCGGGGGAGGATCGCCGTGTCGCGCGAGATGATGCACTTGCTCTGTCGAAGCGAACGGAAGGTCAGCGCACGCCCGACTCGAGAGCTGCGAAGGACGAACCTTGTGCAGCGAGACCTGGAAGAGCATGTCGCGAGCCCTCTGGACGCCAAAGAACTCGCCCGTGATGAAGATGAGGTTCTGCTTGGCGAGGAGGGAGAGGTTCTTGGATCCGAGAACTCCAGAAAGCGGCGTAGGGAAGTAGATGTTCGTCCCCGTCTCCTCCTGAATCGTCTGCACAACGCAGCGCTTCCGACCCGAGATGATGTTGTGGAGCTTGTAGTCGATTTCGCAGACTTCGGAATGGAGTCCGCTCTGCGAAGCGTCAAACGCTCATCAGCTCCTACTCCCTCTTCTCCAAGCCCAAGCCAACGTACCAGCTCATCAAGCAGCACCAACAGCCTCACGCGCGCCTGCTCGACACTCTCGTACGGACCCGTAATGACGATCTCGACGTTCCTCTCCGTCTCGAGTCCAAAGCCAATGTTGCCCGAAACTTGGCCGACGATGGCGAGGTGGGCCTTGGTGAGAGAAGCGATCTCGTCGAGCTTGCGACGCATCTCGACCTTGACGTTCTCCTTGCTGTCGAGGACTTCGGCGCGGGGAACCTTGACGATCGACTTGCGCTGTGACAGGGAAGAGGGGTCAGCACCTCCTGTCCTAGATTAGTCGAAGCTTCTGTTGTTCTCGGATCCCAAGCTCCCTGCCTTCCTTCTTCAGGTCCCTTCCTCCGCAAAGGGCACAGGGGCGCGAGGTCCCAAGTCGAACTAGAGAGGAACACCGAAGGGAGGACAAAGGAACGACGAACGCACCTTGAACGGGCTCTCCCTCAACAAGCTCCCTCGCGCGCTCATGACCTGCTGGTAACCCCCGCTCAAATGAAAGTTGAACATCTTCCCCTGCTGTCCCTGCCCCTGAGCTCCTCCCAGCGCGTCGACCGGCGTAAACGACACCAAGCACTGATGCGCCGCCATAGCATCCACACAAAGCCTATGCATCGCCTCATTCAGATCGCTCCCAGTCGAGCCGACCGTGCTCCCGCTGGCGTCGGTCGCGAGAGAGGAGGTCGAATTCCGGTTCGGCGTCGGAGTTGTGCCCGAGGTAGCGGACGAGGGGGCGAAGGAGGTGGTGGATTCGATGGGGGAGTGAGGGTGGGGCTGTTGGGAGGGTGCGGTCGAGGAGGGCTGCTGTGGGCCGTCGCGGCTGCCGTAGTCGAAGGAGGAGGAGGGGGAGAGGTCGG
>JANGFH010000221.1:0-34499 GCA_025758715.1 Glaciozyma martinii | reverse complement strand
GGGAAGGGGAGGGAGGAGGAGAGTGAGGAGGAGGATGAGATGAGAGCGCCGGAGGCGAGGGGGTCGCCGAGGATCTTGTCGTGTGGAGTCGATCAGACGGTCAAGCTGTGGGATGTGAGGGGTGCGCGGGGTGTCGGCGTCAAGGTGAGTCCTGTGGCCTGGACGTCGCGTGGACGGTGCTGACTCTTGTCCCTCCCGAAGCCTCTCCAAACTTACGTCGGCAAGGCTGCCTTCAAGTACGTCCTTTGCGCCCTCGTCCCTCTCTTCCCCACTCACGAATCTACCGCAGCTCCATCTCCCACCATCGCTACGACCCCATCTTCGCCACCGCCTCGACCTCGATCGAAATCTGGGACGAAACCAAGACCTCCCCTCTCTCGACGCTCAAGTTCCACTCGACCTCGGCTCTCTCGACAGGCGAGCATATCGTCTCGGTCGCGTTCAACAAGAGCGAAACGAGCATCCTTGCGAGCAGTGGGAGCGACAGGACCGTGTGCTTGTACGATTTGAGGAGTGGCAAGGCGGTAGGAAGGGTCGCATTAAACGTGCGTTGGATCGTTGCGTTCTTTCTCTCAAGTCACTGACGAGCTTGGCATTGCAGATGAGGGTCAACCAGCTCGTCTTCAACCCGCTCCAGCCTTCAGTCCTTCTCTGCGCGAACGAGGACCACAACCTCTACACTTTCGATATCCGCAACCTCAGCACGACGACTCAGGTCTACAAGGGCCACGTCGGAGCGTGCGTCTTTCTCCTCCACCCTCGCTTGCTCCCCGCTGACATCTCTCCTCTCCAGCGTCATGTCGTGCGATTGGGCTCCTACGGGTCGCGAGTTCGTTTCGGGCAGCTACGACCGCACCGTCCGAATGTGGACCGGCGGAGAAGGCAAGACTCGCGATACGTACCACACGAAGCGAATGCAGCGGTCCGTCCTCCTCTCCCCTCTCTCCGTACTCCCCACTCACAATGTGATCCCGCAGCGTCTTCTCAACCCTCTACACGCTCGATTCTCGCTTCGTCCTCTCTGGCTCCGACGACTCGAACCTCCGGATCTGGAAAGCTCGCGCGGCGGAGAAGCTCGGTACGGTCGACAAGCGCGAGATGGCGCGCAAGGAATACCGCGACGGCCTACGCGAGAAGTGGGGCTCCGTCGCAGAAGTGGCCAAACTCGAGCGGTGCGTCCTCCCTCCTCCTCCTCTTCTCTTTGCGATGATTACTGAGGCGCTTTGGGGGGACGCAGTCAACGGTTCCTCCCGAAACCGATTCACAACGCCGAGACGTTGCGCAGGACCATGTTGGATGCGAGGTCGAAGAAGGAGGAGAACAGGAGGGCGCACGCGCCCAAGGGAGTGGATGCGGAGCAGCTCAGGCCCAAATCGGCGAGGAAGCTGGCGATTCAGCGCGTCGAGAGCTAGAGGCGCGTGTTGGGATGTTGGATTGGGTTGTGCGCAATATGAGGGGGTTGTTCCGAGACGATTGCGAGAGCAAGTGGGCGACTTTGGGCCTCTCTGCTCTTCGATCCTGGCCAGCTCTGAGCTGAGATTGAACGCGTTTTCGGGAGGAGGAACACCCCCTCGAGCGCGCCGCACACCAAGCTGCCAGTCGAGGGGGTTTCGGCATCGCTCGAATCGCTCCTTGCCTTTCTGAGCTGCCGTCAATCGCTACGGGAGCTCTTCTGGTTCGCTAAACGGTCAGCCCTGTTCAGCCGCGTGCTCAACAGGTGCGGAAGCCAGGACCCAAGTGATCCCTCACCGACGAGCAGGAAGCCAGTTCCCGAGGAGCAAGGTTTCTCCCTCTCGACCCCGCACTGCTCTGGGCCCCAGCCTCTTCCTCTCCCTCTTTCCCCCTCGTTCTCCACGCTCACAGTTCACGCCAATGGACTCACAAACAGCCGCTGTCGCCCTCGCTGTGATCGTCGTCGGCTACTTCATCCTTCGCCTTGCTCGAATCGGCTCACGCGAGTCGTTCCTCCCTCCTGGACCCAAGACGATTCCTATCTTGGGCAACTTGCACCAGCTTCCTCTTGCGTATGCGCATATCCAGGTTCGTCCAGCGCTCCAACGTGCGAGGGGAGCTGAGCTCACAGGCGCGATGTGGCAGATGACCAAGTGGGCGAGGGAGTTTGGAGGGATCTACTCGCTCAAAGCTTCTAGCAAGACTATCTGCGTTATTACTGGTCAGCGAACTGTCTCCGTGTCGCTCCCCGAGTTGAAGCTGAAGCGTCGCTCAAGATCCCGTCATCGCAAAGGAACTCATGGATCGTCGCTCGGCCACTACCTCTGATCGTCCTCCTCTCCACGTTGCCAACGAACTTAGTGCGTCCTTGACTCACTACTGGATGCGTTGCGGAGCCTGCTCGATTTGGTGCGGAGCCTGAGTTGATGATTCGCGCAGTCACGAACGGTCACCACCTCCTCGCAATGCCTTACGGTCCTCGCTCGAGGTTAGTGCGTAAAATTTTGCACCAATACCTGACCATCAAGATGTGCGAGGACAAGCACGGATTGGTACGAGCGGTTCAGGTTCCGTCTGGTTGGAGCGATGCTGACGTCGAGCTGTGGCCCTCAGGTGCAGAGTGCGGAGTCGACTCAGATGGTGCGGCTCTCTTGCCAATTGCTTTACTTTGCGTTGATGCTGACGTTCGTGCTTCCTTCGTTAGATCTACGACCTCATCGTCAAGCCCGCGGACTTCTACCAGCGAACTCAGCGCTACAGCACCGCCGTCATTCTCTCCATCGTGTACGGACAACGCGGACCGACGTTCGAAGGTGCTGTCAAGGATATTTACGATGTCATGACTCCCTGGAGCGAGAGTGAGTCGGTTTGCCACCCTGCTTCGCACCTTTGACTGACACGATTCTCAGTTGTCGAGACGGGAGCCACGCCACCGGTCGATATCTTCCCCTTTCTCAAGTACCTGCCCAACTTTCTCTCGCCCTGGCGTACCAAGGCTCTGCACGTTCGCGCTCTCGAACTCAAGGTGAGCACTTTTCGAACCTTCGCTGCTCGCCTTCGTCAAAAACACGCACTAACGCAGTCCCTCGCAGCTTTACGGCGGCCTCGCAGACCAAGTCAAGGAACGTCGAGCAAAGGGCGTCGATCGCGGATCGCTTCTCGACAAGGTGTTCGAAATGCAGGCCGTCGGCGACGAGCCGCTCCTCAGCGACGAGCAGATCGCCTACATTGGAGGTGTCCTTCTCGAGGGAGGCTCGGACACGACTTCTTCCCTCACTCTCTCCTTCATTCTCGCTTGTGCTGCGTTCCCCGATGTCTTGGTGCGTTCCCCTTTCGACTTCTTAGAGTGGGTTCGCAAGCTGACGTTTGACGATGCTTCCAGGCCAAGGTTCAAGAGGAAGTTGATCGTGTTTGCGGACGAGGACGGATGCCGACTTGGGCAGACTACGACGAGATGCCCTACGTTCGAGTACGTAACCCTTCTCTCGCGTCGAAAGGTCGACTCGCTCATCGCTTGCGCAGATGTGCGTCAAGGAAGTCCAACGCTGGCGCCCTGTAGTGATCCAGTCTTTCCCTCACTACACCACGCGTGACGAAGTCTACAAGCAATTCCTGTGAGGCTCCCTGGCTTTCGTTCTCGCTCGAAACCTCACTGACTTTTGTTTCGCCCGCAGGATCCCCAAGGGAACGACTCTGATCACCAACTCTTGGGGAATGGGTCACGATCCTCAACGCTTCCCTGACCCGAACCGATTCCAGCCCGAGCGGTACCGCGACTTCCCCTTGTCGGCACCAGAGTACGCTGCGATGAGCGGGGACGATTCGCGCGATCACTACGGCTACGGTTGGGGACGTCGCATTTGTGTGGGTCTTCATGTGGCGGAGAGGAGCATGTTCCGTGAGCTCGCTTTCGCTCGTTTCGCCCCTCCCGACCTCGAAACTGACTCTGGCCTCCCTTCCCAGTCAACATTGCGCGGCTCGCCTGGGCTTTCAACATCGAGGAGGATCCTCTTCACCCTGTCGATATCAGTGAGTCTCTCTTTGGCGAAAGCTGCGACGCCCGGACTGACCCTTTGGTGGCTTCGCAGACTCGTACTCGCCTGGTTTCTTGGCCGCGCCCAACCCGTTCAAGTGCAAGATTACGCCCCGCGATTCTGGCGTTGACAAGGTTGTCAACAGCGAGTTGGAGGACGCTCAGGCTGTGTTCAAGTTGTACGAGGATTGAAGGTTGCGAATGTCACGTTTTTTTTTTGCCGTTCTTGCCGAATTGCCTCGCTCGATGAGATCCTCAGATGGCAAGGATCTTCTTGCACTCTCCCGATGCACAGCTGCTGCTTGGTAGTGCCTGCCGAAAAATCAGCCCCAGGAGGAGGAGGAAGTTTGTTGCGAAGAACGGGCCCAGGCCTGGGCCTAAGGCAGTTTGCTTCCTCTCGGCAAACGTTCTCCTGCCGAACCCACTGCGGAGGAGGAGGGGAGGACGTTCAACCGCTGTGCTCCTTTTAAGGACTGATGCTCTCTCTCCTGCTCTACTCGCAACCCTTCACTCAGCTCAGGCTCCGCTGCTGTCCCTCCCTCTCGTCCCCAGCCTTACCCCGCAACCCCACTCCAACCCGCTCTTCACACGCGTTTCTCAGCGATGCCTTCCACTTCAAGCAAGGTTGACGTCCTCATCGTGGGCGCCGGTCCTGCAGGAGTACGTTCCAAGCGTCGACCTCAGAACGGGAGCTTGCTGACCCTTGTCTTCCAGCTCATGCTTGCGACCTGGCTCTCCAAGCTCAAGATCAGCACTAGGGTCATCGACAAGCGATCCACCAAGGTCTTCACTGGACAGGTGCGCTCTTTGGAAGACTTGATCAACACCAGCCAAGCTAACGTGATCTTCGCAGGCCGATGGCGTCCAATGCAGGACCGTCGAGGTCTTCCAGAGCTTCGGTTTCGCCGACAAGTTCCTCAACGAGGCGTGCCATATCAACGAGGTTGTCTTCTGGAACCCTTCAGAGACCAAGGAGGGAATCGAGCGAACCAAGAGGACTCCCGACGTGCGTCTTTCCTCCCTCCTTCGCACGGATCCAGCTGATTTGCTGCCTTCGCAGAACGAGCCGGGAACTTCTCGCTTCCCTCACGGTGTCCTGACTCAGGGCCGCATCGAGCGATTCATGCTTGACGCGATCAAGGACTTTAGTGAGTTCCTAGCTCCCAGCTCGCTCGAGCAACAACTGACCCCGTCTCCTCCCAGACGGCATCCAAGTCGAGCGAGCAACCGAGCCCAGCTCCATGACGGTCGATTCTTCTCTCCTCGACGATCCCTCCGCCTACCCCATCACTCTCTCCCTTCGCCAGCTCACCGAGGAGGAGGCCACTCCTACTCAAGTCGGAACTGTTCCCAACGGCCTTTTCCGTTCCAACCTCTTGACCGACGACGAGTTCGATGCCAAGCCCGTCGGAGCTGCAGTTGCTGGTGGCGAGGAGGAGATTGTTCAGGCCAAATTCGTGGTGGGATGCGATGGGGCGAGGTCCTGGGTTCGCAAGCGAGTGCCCCAACATCCCGCCTGCACCTACCCAAACTAACGACCTCTTCTCCAGACAAATTGGTTTGACTCTCGATGGCGACTCGGCCAACACTTACTGGGGTGTCCTCGATGCAGAGGTCATCACCGACTTCCCCGAGTACGCTCTCTTTCTGCCCGAGTCTGAATCGTGCGAGAGCTGACGCCTCTGTGCAGCATCCGCCTCAAGTGTACGATCCACAGCAAGGATGCTGGATCCATTCTCATCGTCCCGCGAGAGCAAGGCATGGTCAGGTGCGTTTCTCTCTGCGACTTCGTTTGGGGCCGCTTTTCTGACCTGTCTCCTTCTTCGCACACAGGTTCTACGTTCAACTCGGGAACACCGCAGTCGGAGAGCGCGTTGACCGTGCGAAAATTACTCCCGAATCCATCTTGGCGACGGCGAGGAAGATCCTGTCGCCCTACGTCCTCGAATGTTTGCTTTTTTCGTCTCTTCCCGAGACGCCTTGCTGATTCCTTCCTCGTTAGGCCCTCGCGTCGACTGGTGGACGGTTTACGAGATTGGACAGAGGCTCTGCGAGTCTGTCACCAAGGACGAGCGCATCTTCATCGCTGGGTACGCTTTTTGGTTTCGGCAGCGAGCTTCGTCGCAGAGACTAATCTTTGCGCTCCGCAGTGACGCCATGCACACCCACTCTCCCAAGGCTGGCCAAGGAATGAATGTCAGTATGATGGACACGTACAACCTCGGCTGGAAGCTTGCGAGCGTTCTCAAGGGTCGCTCCGACAAGAAGATCCTCTCGACGTACCAGACTGAACGCCACCAGACTGCCAAGGAGCTCATCGACCTCGACGTACGTCCTCTTTATCTGCGAAGGTCGAAGTTGCTGACGTCTCTCTCTCTCTCCAACAGTACAAGCTCAGTCGGCTCTTTAGCTCCAAGCCTAAGACCGACGAGGACGACACGGTATGTTCCGCCCAAGCAGGCAGTCCTTCTTGAGCTGACGAATCGGCTTTCGCAGACGGGCGTGTCGCTCGCCGAATTCAAGGCTGTGAGTTCTCTCCTCGCGCCATTCGCAGTGCGGCGCTGACGCTCACTTCCTCCACCAGTTCTTCATCAAGGCCGGCAAGTGGGCTTCTGGAACCGCTGTACACTACAAGCCTTCTCTTCTCGTCGCCGAGGACGCAGAGTCTCTCGCTCCCGGACTCCCCGTTGGAATGGTGAGCTCCAGCTTCCCTATTTTCCCGACCCCTGCTGATCCCGACTTCCTCGCAGCGATTCGACTCGAAGCAGGTCGTCTGCATTTCCGATGCCCGCCCCTGGCACATCGGAGACAGGCTCATCTCGGACGGTCGTTTCCGCGTCCTCCTCTTCGCTGGAGATATGCGCGAGGAGGCGCAGGTTGCGAAGCTCGAGAAGGTGAGCCGATCTCTCCCTCCATTCGGTCCACTGAAGTTAACCACTCGCTCCCCAGGCCGCTGCGTACCTCGACTCGGCGAGTGGTCCCATCCGCCGCTACACACGCGCAGACGAGGAGGTCGACGCCACCATCGAGATCTTGACCATCACCTCTAGCCCTCGCGTTGCTCGGGAGCCCAACGCCTACCCCGACCTTCTCTGGCCTGCAAAAGGACCTTACGGATGCCGAGGTACGTCTGACTGCTGGACTCTTCGCCGCTTCCAAAGCTCACCGACTGCGTGCAGACTACGAGAAAATCTTTGCCGACGACGACACCTGGTTCTCAGGCCACGGCAAGGCCTACGAGGCGTATGGTATCGACGCCAAGAAGGGCTGCATTGTCATCGTCAGGCCAGACCAGTACGTGGCTCTCGTTTGCGAGCTCGAGGAGTACGAGAAGCTCGGTGAGTTCTTGTCCCTGCTTCGCTCATGTTTCGATGTTGCTGACCACCGAGGTTCGCAGGTGCTTTCTTCGACGGATTCATGGTGGAACAGAAGTAATGTGGGCTTGCAATGGTTGTATATACGGGGGCTTGACGCGCGTCTCTGGACCCATTTCGCTCTCACCACCTTCGGACGGAGACGCGGCATTCTCCTTCGTTCGACTCGCTGCCCCAGCCGCATTGGTCTCTCCCAACCCTTGGAGCGGAGAACGTGCGGTCCTCGTGTCCACGGCAAAAGAATTTACAGGCCAAAGAGACTCCCAGCACGTCTACCGCTTGGGGGGGTGTCCTCGTCCTCCTCCAGTACCCCGATACTCTCCACCCCTCTGATCTTGACCTCGTGCCTCACTCGTTCCCCGTACGTGAGGAGGAGGATCCTTTGACCTCTCCTCGTCCGCATCGCCCGTACGAGGTCGCTTCGCATCCTGCCCGTCGTCCCTCGTGCCAGGCTTGAGGCGATCTGCAAGGAGGGGGTTAGCGAAGCAAGAGGGGAGAAGCGAGCGACGACGTACCCAGGAGACCACCGCTCGACGAAGGACGCTTCTTGCTCTCCTCCTCCCGTTCGTCCTGCCTTGAATCCTCGCGAGGTCGACTGCTGCTCCCCGAAGACTTCCTCGCCGGATTGCGACCTCCAGCGCCAAAAGCGCTCGTAAAGATCCTTCCGATGTTGCCGCCTCCACGACCCTTGATGCTGATAGCGGATTCCGGCGCGGCCGTACTCGCCGAAGTGGCGTGGGCAGGCGCAGGCCTGAGTCGGTCAGGCCGTTCGGCTTTGATGTCGGCAGGAGGAGGGGCGGCACGATCGGCAGAAGCTTGAGGACGAGACTGCTGGAACGAGAGGATCAGCAATCGAAGAACACTGGAGACAGGGATGGAAGCTCACCGAACGTCGCTGCGAGTCTGCGTCGCTGCGACGAGCTGGAGATGGGTCGCGACGTGCCCTGAAGTCCTTCTCCCTGTCCCCTTCCCGACCATCGGAGCGCGAGGACTCAGCCTTCTCGGGGGCACGGCTGCTCGACGACGTGCGACGGTCTGACTCCGGTTCTCGTCGGCGCGAGTCGACGCTGCGCCTGTCGTCGTCCTTGGTGGGGCCGCGAGGCGGGCCCCGCGTAGGCCTCGACCGGTCGTCTCCTCGATCGTCACGCTCCTTGGTACGGGTGCCGTCCTTGTCCCGCCGATCGTCGCGACCGCTTCGAGGATCCCGACTGCGATCGTCGTGCGAGGTTCGTCGATGGTCGTCCTCGCGCGGGCGCTCCTTCGACTCGTACTTGTCCTTCTCGGTTCGGCGAGCAGGAGTGGGGCTGCGGTCGCGACTCGCCTTTCCAGAACGATCCCCTCGACTGTCTCCGTCGCGAGAGCTCCTGTCGCGACGGCCGGAGTCGGAATAGCGAGGGCTGACGGGGCGGGAGGTGGAGGGAGGCGGCGAGTCGCGCTTCGTGGAGGGGAGGACAGGATCTCGTCGAGCTGAGGTCGAGGGGGCTGCTGGTGGGTCCATGGCGGCCGCTGTTCGCTTCGAGGCGCCTTGCGATGCGAGAGCCTGCTGCCGAAGGGCCTCGGGAGCGATAGACGTGGAGGATGATTGCTGCCCTGGTCGCTGGGGAAGGGAGGAGTGCGTGCGGAAGCTCGAGGCGGAGGGAGCATCTCGAGACGACATCGAGACGGGCCGACTGTTGCCGTTGAGCTCTGCAGGGCGGCGAAGGGGTTCGGCAGCGTGAGGACGTCTGAAGAGCGGCAAGGGGGTTTCAGCACGAGGTACCTAGAGAATTCGGAGCGAGAGGACGTACGAGTCGGTGGAGGATGTTGGCGCAGGTGCTGAACTCGGCTTGTCGACGTCCATGGCGACGACCTTCGAATCGTTCTCCGAGGGGCGAGAGCTGAGAAGACTGGTTAGCTGGAACGAGCGAAAGATTTTATCGAGATCACGTACACAGCTGGAGGACGAGAGGTAGATCCGTTCGCAGCTCCTGGCTTTGCTGGCAGCCCGAATTTCGGACCAGTCGGAACCGCCGCCGAGTTCGAAGTTGACGCTGAGGCGGTGGTCGAAACTGCGACGGGCGAAGGGCGACGGGAGGGAGTTGACGGCGCAGTTGTAGTGCTTGCTGGAGCTCTGGCAGGGACCGGCGCGGGCGCAGGAACGGCTCTTGGCTTCGGCTGCAGAAAGGTCCCCAGTCAGCTGCGCTCCTGAGATCTCGCGGAGCAGACGCACCTCTTCAAACACTGGCTGATCGATCCACTGCTTCCTTTGCTTGTAAAGGACGGCTTTGTAGCTGGCGAAAGAACGAGCATCAGACCGTGCTGGAAGCTGCAGACTCGACGCCACTCACCCAGACGCCAGGATCTTGAGGTCTTCGCGCTTCTCCGCCGCGATCAACGCTGCGACGCTCTTCTCGAGCTGCACGCCCGCTGAGTGCTGGAGCGGGAAGTACGGAGCGATCTTGGTCAAGACGAGGATCGAGTTCTTGATGTGCATGTATTCGCCAGACTCCAAGTTGAGGCTGAAGGTCTGAGAGAGGACGAGTCAGCGAGAGATCCTGAAGCCACGGCGAAGCGAAAGACGTACTCGAACCATTCCGTTCTGCCACTTCTGCATGAGGATCTTGTACTTGTCCCAAGTGATGTAGGCGGTCTCGGAGGACGACGAGGTGGTCGCCTGGTCGAATTCGAGGAATCCGTGAGTCTGCGACGAGATGGCCTCGAGCTTGTAGCTCGACTCGGTCTTGTACCACGAGTGGAGGTCGGCGAGCATGTCGAAGAGGAAGCGAGCTACAGGGAGAGGGCAACGAAATCAGCGTCCGCGAGTCTTGTCAAGCCAAACGACGCACCATAGTTGCGAGCCTCGTTCTCCGTGCACGAATAGAGAACCGGTCCCAGTTGTTCGCTCAGAATCTGGTGGGAGCCAAAAGTCAGCGCCAACCCGCCACGCAAAGGACCAAGGACGAACCTGTTCGAAGACGATGACCGTGCGGAACGCTGGAGTATCCATCGCGTGCATCCGCTTGATGAACTGGTACGAGAAGGCGGCGTCGGGCAAGGAGAGCTTCGCGCGAGGGTGAATGCAGTGCTGGACGATCTGAAGGACGAGACGCTCTCGCTCTTCGGCGGTACGAACGTCTAGCGGAAGAGAAACGTCAGCAATCCAGTCGAAAGACGGCTCGGGGAGGAAAACGACGCACTCGCAGCGAACCACTGCCCCTTCTCCCGCGTCAAACGGCGCTGCGTGACGGTTCGCGCCACTCCATGCTCCCCAAACTCGTCGGTGAGCTTCTTCGCAAGCACGCCTACTTCGTCCGAGAACTTCTTCTTGTCGTCCGCCTTCAACGTCAACGACGAGTTGGCCTCGCGGCTCATGGCGCTGCATCGAACGAGCTCCGAGTCGTATCGCTCCTTCGGGTAGACGATGTCGTAGAGAGTGAGCTGCCAGAAGGTGACGAAGAAGGGGGAACTGAGAAGGAGGAAGCGCATCAGCTCAAGTCGCGTCCAACGAGCTGGAGAGGGAAGACGCACCCCATGAGCAGCCGAGCTCCCTCAGGAAGCACAACGTCGGCGGTCTTGATGACGTCGAGAAGGCCAGGATGCCAGACCTATCGAAACAAACCCGTCAGCTCAAGCCGCAAGAGCAGAGAGAGAGCAATGGACCGGAGCTGGAGCTTGAGGAGCCGCCGTGACAGGAGCAGCGTCGGCCATGACGATGTCGCCGTTCCCGTTCGAAGCCGAAGCATCCTCGACCTTGACTTCCTCGACCTTGGCGCTGCCAGCAGCGATAGCCTTCTCCTGCGCGAGCTTCGCCGCCAATCCAGCCTTGCGCTTGGCCTCGGCCGCCTTGTCCTGCTCGTTGATGTCCTTCTCGTAGATCTGCAAGTCCCTCGCGCGTCAGCGACGGGTTCCAAGCGAAGAAGAGGGGAGGCAAAGCCACCTTCATCGCCGCACGAAGCTTCGGTCGGGCAATGTCGAACGCGACAGCGGCCTCGATACCCCACCGCTCCATCAAGTCGCTTATCGTAGGGACTTCCGCCGCAAGGTCGTCGGGCTCGTACGCCGATCGTAGGAACTCGATGTACTGGAACAGCACGGCGTGGCACTGACGAGAATCGCAAACATCAGCTCAAGCCGCCAGGTCCAGCCTGTAGCACCGACTCACCTGATCGAACAGGCCTCCGAGCGACTTGAGGTGCGCCTCGGTATCCGACAAGCACGCCTGGCGCTGGATCGCAATGTTGACGAGGAGGGGCATCGCCAGTCCCGACCTCCGAAGCGCGTCCGTGAGACGAATCTTGGCGTTCTGGAGCGAGACGACCTGAGCGCGCTTCGAGGCCTGCGAGATGTCGGTCTGGTTGAAGACCTCGCTACGGAGGACTCGGCCGCCGGCGAGCGACATGACTTGAGCGTCCGAGAGGTCGGCGAAAGGTTCGAGTCCCGTCATGCGCGTGATGAACTCGCGGAGGATGACGAGGTCCTTCGAGCTGCCCGAGACGAGCTGGTTGACGAGGTACTGGAGGATGACCCACATCGAACCCGACATGGCAGCCCAACGGCGGTAGAGCTGACCGGCGAAGGACGCGAGACCTGCGTCGAACAGGATCAATTTTCGAGCACAGAGAAAAGCTCCGAGAAGAACAACGAACCTTGCAGCCACATCGCAACGCTCGTGCCGTCCTCCTTCGTCTTGGCCCTTCCGGACGAGAGGGCGTCGAGGAGGGAGAAGGTCATGACGTCGTAGCCGAATTCGCTGAGGTACCTCGCAGCCTCGACGACCGGGACGATGAGGTTGTCGTACGACTGAACCTGGTTCAGGGCGATGGCGAAGATGATGGCCGGGTTCGTGTGAGCGATCTTGGCGAGCGTCTTGCCGAGCTTCTTTACGTTGTCCGTCGACAGGCGCCGAAGGACGTTCTTGACGTCGCGTTCCGCTTCGGCCTTGCGCACCGTGAGGGCCGGGATCCGACGGTACATCGTGTCCTTCCACTCGCCGTAGAGCGTGAACCGCTGTTCCAGGGAGACGCCCTCGAGGACTGTCCAGATCTCGATCGCGGCGACGGTGTGGTGCTCGAGGAGGGAGATGGCGGGGAGGAGGAACTGACGGATGAGGTCGATCCAACGGTTCATGCGATCGTTGTGCTTGTCCTGCAAAGACCGATCAGTTTCGAGGGACCTGCGGAGGGGAGTCCGAAAAACGCACGCGAATGTCCCTACTGATGATGCGACACAGCTTCGTGTAGAGCGAAAAGTTGCGCGAGACGAAGACGCCGACGAAAGGCAAGTAGAGCTCGAGAACCTCGAGGACCTCCTCCCAGTCTCCCGCCTTGGGAAGCCGCTCCTTCCAATCGGCAAAGAAGAAGACGTACTCCTTGTTCGGATCGGGGAACGCCCTGCCCGACAAGTAGGTGTTGTCCGGCGTGACTGGGGCGACCTTGCTCGCTGCGGTCGAGGCGGGGACGAACTTGGGCTTCGCCGCCGTAAAGTCGTGTGAGTATTGGCCCTTCTCCTTCGCGACCGAGATAGTCGCGTAAGCGGGGGCGATCGACTCGTCCAAGAGTCGGAGGAGTAGGTCGGCGAGGTCGGGGTAGGCGGGGACGAGGAAGGGGTACTGTGCGAGGATGAAGAGGGAATGCTCGAGGTCGCCAATGGAGAGGAGGGCGCGGAGGAGGCCGAGCTTTTGGTGAGGGAGGTCGCGCTTTGCGGAAGCGGCGGCAGCGTCGGCAGCGGCTTTGGAGTTGGTCGAAGAGGAGGGGCGGGAGGGAGCATCGTCGTCGACCAGGGCGCCGGCTTGGGCGAGAGCGTTGGAGCCTCCGACTGCACGGGTGAGTTGGGCTTGGGCGTCGCGGTAAACGGCTTCGGTTTTGGCGAGAACGTCGTCGTCGGGGGAGAGCTGCGCGTGGCAAAGATCAGTACCTGCGTTCATAAGGTCGAGGCTGAGCACGCACATGAGGATAGAGATCACCGAGCTTGACGAAGCCGTTCAAGATGAGCAGCGCAGTCATGAGGTAGAGCTTCTCGGGCGTCTCCTCGCTTGTCGCAGTGCCCTGCAGATCCACCAAACTCGTCAGCTTCCCTCCAATGCTGCCCCAGACCAACTTGACGCACCTGGTAGAAAGAAAACTTGAACCCCAAGATCTGCCCGATCAAGAAGCTCCCCTTGTCCGTCTCCAGCCCGACATCGACGAGCGGCTCCTTCGCCTTTGCCTTGCCCTTGCCTCCCTCTGCCTCGTCGACCTCCATGTCCGCACCCGTCTTTGCACTGGAGCTTGACGGCTTCTTTGGCGCCCAAGGCGAGTGCGCTAGGAAGTCGACGAAGAACTGGTGATGCTGAACGACCTGGTCCGAGAACGCGTCGAGGATGATGTCGAGGGCGCGATCGGGGTCGAGGTTGAAGTTGCCTGTTGGCCAGGAAGGATGAGCTATTGTCCATGGGGAGGAGGAGGGATGAACGCACCGATGAGGCTCTTGACAAAGTCGCCAACGAGCTTCGCGCGCCGTACGCGCTGCGACTCGCTCTCCTGGCTCCGCGCGTCCGTGACCGAGTGCGGCGGGCCCATGTTCGAGAGGAGCTCGACGAGAAGCTTGGAGTACCCCTCGGACTCTTCGCGGACGAGGTTGAACTTCTGCTGCTTGTAGCTGCGCGGTGAAGGGGGGTTAGCTCCAGCCACGATGCGGCGGGCAAGAAGATTCGGCGCACTAGAATGCTGTCCGGCTCCGAATTTCGAGTCGAGCAAACGCAGACTGGTCCGTGATAAGAGCGAGAGGTGGGAGGGCGACGAAAGCCGTCTCGAGGCGCTCGAGGCAGGCGCTGGTGGAGAGGATGTTGGCCGTCTACAAGGAGCGATCAGCTGGCGTTCCTCCTCCTCCAAAAGTCGCGCGTAGACGCACAATGAGAAGCTTGACCAGCTCAGCCAAGCGGGTGCGCCCCTCCTTCTCCTGCTTCTTGTTCTGTTGCTGCCGGAGCACCTCCTTCGCGGCGGCGCTCTCCGCACTTGCAGTCGCCTCCGCCTCGCCCGCTCCAGCTTCCTTGCTCCCCGCAACCCCGTCCACGTCCATCTGCTCCTCAACCGGCACGACCACGGCCGCCGCCGAAGCCGAAGCCGCCGAGTGGAAGTACAGCATGCCATTCTCAATCTCCTGGTCGATCTGCCAGACGGCGTCGATGATGACATCCGCGACACGTTGGGCTGGGTCTTCTGCAGAGTCCTCTGCGGCGCGTAGGGCGGGGAAGAGCGAGTCGGAGAAGTAGGAGGCGACGTGGGAGACGGACGGAGGCGTGGCGGAGACGAGGGGGAAGAGGATGGAGTGGATGGCGGAGTAGAGGGCGAGAGGGGTTGGGGAGGAGGACGGCGTTGTCGTTACTAGCGATACGAGCTGTTCCGTGCTGTGGAGGGTGGGTTGAGCTTGTTTGTTTGAGGGTGAGCTTGGGGGGGAGGAGGACTCACACTCGTGGTGAGGAAGACGAGTCGGCGAGGAGAGCTACGCCGAGCTCTTTCCCTTGCTGGAGAGCCAATTGACTCATTCCCCAGTCGAGTTTAGAGTCTAACGAGGCTGGACAGGCGAGTGGAGGGAGGGAGAGAGCCAAAACAGCTGAGAGCTGCCCAGGTCACTTCGTCCAACACCTGCTTCGCCTCGTTCCCCCAACTCGCCCCCCTTGAACGCCTAGAAATGTCCCGCCATCGCGCCATCAAGAACCTGGACTTGGACGGTGTGTGACTCCCCCACGCCGACCTCTCACCCTCGGCCAGCAGCTGACTTTCCTTTGTTTCGATTCAGACGAGCTCGATGACCAGGCTATCGATTCTGGAGGAGAGGACTACGGTGAGTTCGACTCGGCTACGCGCTCCTTGTCTTCAGCTACTGACTCGGCTACCTGCAGATGACATGGACGACGAGCAGCAAGGTCCGTCGTCAGCTCTCCCCTCACTGCTCCCTCAGCTCACGACCTCCCTTCCCCAGCTCAAATGGCTTCCGCCCTCTCTGCGATCCACACCGTTCTCGGCTCTGCAACTCCCATAACAGACCGCGACATCAAGGACGCCCTCTGGAACTTTTTCTTCGACGTCGAGCAATCCATCGCCTACCTTCTTGGTACGTTTAGGCGCGCTTGAAGTAGCAACTCGCAAAGGACCAGGCGCTGACTCGTTCCACCCCACAGATGAGCAGCACAAGAAGGAAGCCGCACGTGGACGGACAGGTGGTGAGTACGATCCCAGCCTCTCCGTGCCTCTCTCTCCGCATTCGGTGGCTGTTGGCGGGACGACTGCGACGAGCCGACCACTCACTCGAGCCGACCTTCCAACTTCCTTCTCGACTCTCTCCCTCAATTCCGCCCTTCCGCCCCTCCTCCGGACTGCGGTGGCACCGACAGCGGCTCCAAAGAGCAAGTTGGCGGCAAAGGTCGCGGCGGGGAAGGCGGCGCGCCTGGTTGGAGCTGGAGCGCAAGGAGCGGGAATCAGAGGTGGAGAGGATGCGGTACCAGCGGCAACGGTCGAGACCGGCGGGAAGAAGCTCTCGAAGCTCCAGCTCAAGATGCTCGCGTCGCAAGCAGCTCGCACCACCAAAGCCGCCCCCTCTCCCGCCGCCCGTCCAGCCACCCCTCCTCCAGCCCCTCCAGCCTCCCCCGCCCCCTCTCCACCTCCACCCACCGCTCTCCCCTCCCTCCGCGCCTCTCCATCTCCCTTCGCCACGACGCTCTCACCTCGCTCTCCTCCTCCCGCCGTCCTCCTCGCCATCGAAGGCTCCCTCGCTCGAGACAGCGCGATCGCCAGCAATGGGATCTCAGCCTTCGCCTCTCCAAGCCCAGACGACGTTGTCCTCCTCGCGCGAAAGGGAACAGCGTTGGCGGGGGTAGCTCCCAAGCGGTAGCTCCCAAGCGGAACTGAGCGGCCGGACGACCTTCACAAAGAGTCCCTTTGCACCCCTCAGCTCAGGTACTAACTCTCTCTCTCTCCACCCTCTCTTTCCAAATCCCATCTCAACGCGCAACCCCTTCGCAGAAAAGCAGAAGAAGGCCAAAGCCTCCGCTCCTCCCTCGGCGAAGAACTTGCGTCCCTCCACTCCCGCCCCCTCTGCACCGAAATTTAAGACTCCCAAGAAGGCGCCCGCATCTACCTCGGCTCCGGCGCTCGCGGGACCGGTTTCGCAGCTTCGAGCCGATTTGGAGGGGATGGGGTTGGTGAGAGGGCAGGCGGAGGAGGGGGAGGAGGAGCGGACGCCGGTGCCGGTTGTGAGTATTGCGAAGGAGAAGATTTTGGAGGAGGTGAGGAAGAGGGAAGCGGGGGAGAAGCCGGTGTTGAGTTTGGTCGTCGTCGGTGCGTCGTTTCTAAGCAAGGGAGGAACCGAGTGCTGATGGCGTCGTTGAGCAGGACATGTGGATGCGGGCAAGTCGACGTTGATGGGGAGGGTGCTTCACGAGCTGGGAGTCTTGTCGGATCGGGCTTTGGAGTCGAACCAGCGGCAAAGTCAGAAGATGGGCAAGGGGAGCTTTGCGTACGCATGGGCGTTCGACGCGATGGACGAGGAACGAGAACGGTGCGTCTCTTTCCCTCCTCTTGTGCTCCCTTGGATCCTGACGCCGAATCGCAGAGGAGTCACCATCGACGTCGCGATCGACGGTTTCGAGACGCCTCACAAGCGCTTCACGCTCATCGACGCTCCAGGCCACCGCGACTTTATCCCCAACATGATCTCGGGCGCTGCGCAAGCGGATACGGCCGTTCTTGTCGTCGACGGAGCGAGCGGCGCGTTCGAGCGGGGTTTCGAGGGTGATGGGCAGACGAGGGAGCATGCGGTCTTGGTGCGGAGCTTGGGGGTGCAGCAGCTCGTCGTGGCGGTCAACAAGCTTGATGCAGTGCGTTCGCTCTTCTCTGGGATTGGAAGCAGGGAAGCTGACGGACTGAACTTGTTGCAGGTCGGTTGGGCGCAATCTCGCTTCGAGGACATTCGGACGCAGCTACGGCCGTTCCTCACTCAGTCGGGATTCCACCCGTCGAAAGTCACCTTCATTCCCGTCGGCGCAACTTCGGGAGAGAACCTCGTTGAGCGGAAGAACGAGATCCTCAACAGCTGGTACGATGGGCCGACACTGGTCGAGCAGCTGGGTTCGTCCTTCCCCCCTCCCTCTGCTAGAGCCCTGACCTCTGAGGACGGTTTTTGCAGATGCTCTCGACGTTCCGCCACGAGCTCTCGATGCACCCCTGCGGATACCCGTCTCGAACGTCTTCCGAGGACAAACTGCGACCTCGTCAGGACTTGCGGTGTCGGGGAGGATCGAGAGCGGGGTCGTTCAGGTTGGCGAGAGACTGGCGGTCTTGCCAGGTGACGAAAGTGGTGTCGTGCGGTGTGAGTCCTGCTCTCAAGATCGTCCTTTGGAGCTCTCGCTGACCCTTCTCCCGCAGCTCTCGAAGTCGATGGGGAGACAGTTCCTTGGGCAGTCGCCGGCGTCAACGTGACCGTCTTCCTTTCCGGAATCGATCCTCTCCAACTCAGGTACGCCTTCCTCTCCGCCCATTCACCCCAGCGCGCTAACGCGATCTCCACTTTGCAGCGTCGGCTCAGTCCTTTGCCCACCTCATCAACTCGTCCCCGTCGTCTCGGCCTTCTCTGCCCAGATCATTGTCTTCGACCTCAAGTACCCCATCACCGCCGGCTCGGCCGTTGAGCTCTTCCACCACAGCAAGGACATCCCTGCGACCATCTCGACCCTCGACGCCGAGCTGGACAAGACTTCCGGTGCAGTCATCAAGACGAACCCTCGGTGCGTTCTTCCCTCGCTTTCTTCCTGCGCTGGGGCACTCGCTTATTCTTCTGCAGGATGCTCAAGAAGGGATCGTCGGCGCGGGTCCATGTCCAGCTTCGACCACCGACTTCGGGAGCCTCGCGACGCTCCACGATCCCTCTCGAGACGTTTGCGGCGAACAAGAGTATGGGTCGGGTGCTGTTCCGGAGGGGTGGGGAGACGATTGGTGAGTTTGCGAGTGGGTTGGGGTTCGTCAAGCTCGCTTGCTGATTCAGTTCTTTTCCTTCCCAGCGGCTGGGATTGTTTTGGAAGTGCTTCCTTGAGATCATCTCTTGCAAACACAGTTGGATTCACCACCATCGTTGGCTTTGAGAGGGGGGGGAGGGCGAGAGAACGGCGCAAGGCTGACGCCACACTCGCGCCTGCTGTGGATCGCTCTCAGTCCTCCTTCCAAAGACCTCTTGCCTGGCCTTGTCGTCCAGGTTGGACTCTTGGTGCCTTCTCGTCACAGCTTCGCGAGCTTTGAGCAAGGTTTTTGCCACCCCTCAGTCCTCAGTGCTCGCTACCGAGCGACCTCCCTCTCAAATTGACCAAGAAAACCCATCTCTACCACCCCATTTTGAAGACCACCAAACCCACCAACGCGATAGCGTATCCTAACAGCTGGATCCCCGTGATGGACGACCCCAAGATCAACCACGACCCCGCGATGAGGAGGATGTCTTTCAAAACCCCCGCCAGCGTGAGGACCAGCCCCGACGCGCTCCCAATCAACCAGACCGACGACAAGTTCAACGCAAACGTCATGCAGGCGCTGGGAGAGGAGAATTAGCGCTGTCAAGGAGGGAGAGCGGAAGACCACGTACTTTCCGAAGAGGATGGGAAGACCGACGAGGTGGACCGCGTCGTAGAAGGGGGCGAAGCCCTCGATGGGGAGGAGAATGATAGAATTGAGGCACAAACACACGGGTGCGAAATACGACAACGACCTGCAACTTTCGTTAGTGACAGCACTCGACGCGACAAGACGGGTGAAGCCTCACGTCAAAGGATCCATTCCCATTCCTTGGAGAAGGATTTGGATGAGGATGAGACGGCACGACTCGATAGCGATAGCGAGAGCCTGCAGTGGAGCAATCCGTCAGCTCCAGACGCGCCGAAAGAGGTTCGCAGTGCTCACTTGAACCAGGAAACCGACGAGCTCGAAATCAACCTCTCCGTACGAGGCGATGGAGACTCCGAGCGAGATCATCGCAACGAGGGCAAAGCTCTTGCGTGAGGGCTCCTTGAGTTTGGCGGCGAACGAGAGGAGGAGGACGGAGCAGGGAGTAAAGGCCTTGATCTGTGCGGAGGAGGAGGATCAGTCGCTACTCGCCGAAATTAGGAAGACTGGAGACTGAAGCGTACCATCTGGATGAACGACACGCTCAGGCGAAGGTACACCCAATTTGAAAGAACGAGGGAAAGGGAGAAGAGAACGCCAACAGGTACGATCTTGCGCAGAAAGACCTCGCGATTCATCTTGCCTAAGGGGTAAACATCGTCAGTTCGCGCAGATAGAGTTACGCTTGTCCCCATCCTCCCTCAGCCTAATCCCAGACGCGGCGGGGGCTTTACTGCGCTTGGGACGGAGGGGTGTCGCCGAAAGGTACTGACCAGTCGCTTCGAGCTCCTTCGCGCCGTCCACCAAAGTCGTGTACCGCCTGAGCGCCCTGGTGGCTATCGTTTGGAACTAGATCGCGTCCGTTAGCTCTCGATTTGCCGAAAGGAGGGCCTGAAGAGCTCACCAGGAGATGGATCGTGGTGAGAGCCTGGGATGAACACAGCAGGGTTAGCTCTCCCTCTCTTCCCGCGTTCCCTGGAAGCCACGTACCACGGGATGACTGAAGTGCAAGTCGCTCAGGATATACTTGTTCTGCAAGATCACAAACGAGGAGGTGCCGATCCAGCAGCAGATCCTAATCGCAACGCCGCCATCAGCTCCACATTCCCTGCTCAAACCACCCAGCGAAGAGCAGCTCACGGCACCCAAGCAGGCAAACGCAGCCAAAGAGGCTTCTCTGCCGCCGGCGCCACGACCGTATCGTCCCTCTTCCGCCCTTCACTCCCGCCCGTGCTCGCCGACGCGTGTCCAGCAAAGTTGGAGAGGGACGAGCTGTCCTCCTTGCCGATGCTGATAGTAGAAGAGGGTAGGCTATTGCTGGCGTCCGCGCGGGAGGGAGGGGGGAACGTAGTCGGCAGGTCGGAGCTGTGAGCCAGGGAGCGTGTGTCAACGAGCTGCGTGGGTCTTTGTGCGAGCGCCGTGTTCGAGAAAAGACGTACCTGCGTTCAGAGATGGAAGCCATCTTGATAGCGCTTGACCCAGTCGTGAACGATGTGCGGGAGTTGGGGGAGGAAGAGCGGCGGCCACGTTTTTGACGAAATGAATAGATAGACGCGCAGGGCCGGACTTCCGCAGCTGCTTCTCTCGAACGACGCGTTGACGAACGCCTTCACTTCTTCAGGCCTTACGCGCCGCAAAAGAACAAGGACGAGAAAATGCAGTTACGAGGGCCACTGAGAATCGAGAGAAGAAGATCTAAAAACTGCTGTCCTACACTTGCGATCCGATCCCGACGACCTCCTCCTCACGCCTCCGAGTCGCTCTGCGAAACGAAAGAGAGCCCATCAGCACCCTCCAGCGAACCGCAACCAGGAAAAGGAAACTCACCACAGAGCTATCGCTATCAATCCCGACGACCGCAAACGCCCTACTCGTACTCTCCTCCGCCTCTCCCCTCGTTCCCCTCTCCAAACTCTTCCCCCTCTTCCTCGTTCCCTTCCTCGCACTCCCCGGCTGCTCATGCATAAAATCCCGATCCCCCTCCTCCCCCCTCTCACGCCTCCTCATCGTCGCAGCCGACAAGCGATGCGAGTTGATATGCGGAGGCGCGGAGATGGGAGTGCGGTCGTACACCGCTGAAGAGTCGTTGTGCGAGTGACGAGCGGAGAGGCGAGGAGGTCGGGGAGGTCGGTCTTGGTACCGGTCCGCGTTGGAATCGGTGAGGTCGACGGTGGAGGAGCTCGACGAGTGGTCCCGGTCGTGTCGGAGAGGTTGGTGGGCGGTCGACGAGGGGCTCGACATTGTTGAGAGGCGCGAGAGGAGTGGAGGTAGTCCTGAGGGATCGTGAGGAGTGGTGACGGGGCTGGACGAGTTGGTGTGGTTGTCCGAACTGAGATCGTCAATGTCGAAGCCTTCCTCCTCCTCCTCCTCGGCGAAATCGTCGTCGTCCTCGTCGTCGTCCTCCTCCCCCTCGGAGTCACAGTCCACTTTCTCTCCCTCGGGGCGTTGAGCAGCGCCTCCATCGGGAGAGTTGGCGTTCTCGGCCGCTCGCCTATCGTCGTCGACATCTCGAGGCTTCTTGCGTCCTTCCTCCTGCATTCCAAAAGCCATCAGCAAGCGCCTCGATTAACCGCACAGCGAAAGCGACGCACAAGAATGACAAAGCTCTTCTGCCTCTGCCGCTCGTTCCACTGGAGCTTCTTCTCGATCGAAGTGAACCAGTCCGTCGACTGCTTGTCGGCACAAACCGTCGGGAAAGGGTACGCCGACGCGGTAACCTTGATATGATCTCCCTCTGCGAAATCCAAACGAGCTCAGCTCCCATCCAACCCGGACCCAAAGAGCGGAGAACTTACGCTTCAGTTCGACGCGCCCTCGACCATCGAAGCTCGCCCAGGCTGTCGCGCGCGAGTGGTAGGGTACGCAGATTCGCAGTTCCATGCTGTCGGGGAGAAGCATGGGTCGGAAGGAGAGCGTATGAGGACAGATCGGCGTAATCAGCATGGCGGGTATCTCTGGATGGACGAGAGAGCCGCCGGCGGAGAGCTGGAGGGAAGAACGGCGATTTAGTGGGGAAAGAGAAGCGCTGAAGAAAGGTAGGACTAACGGAGTACGCGGTTGAGCCTGCGAAGGAGGTCAAAGTCAGTTTGGTCCTTGCGGCGTTCTCGGAGCGGACGCACCGGTGGGAGTCGAGACGGTGAGGCCGTCAGCTTGCACGGTCGTCATGTGATGTTCGTCGCCTGCGAGGAATCGAGCGTCAGCGAGCGAAGCAGGGGAACGCGACAAGAGATGCCTCACCAAACAGCTCCAACAGCGAGACATACGGACTCGGTCCCCGATCGACGACGAGGTCGTTGAGCACCTCAAACGACTCGACCGGCCTCGTCGAGAAGCACTTGATCTCCTTGTCCTTCCCCTTCCCCTTGCTCGACGTCCTCCCCGACTCCCTCGCCGCATCCACTCCCCCACTCTCAATCGCCTCCCACCCCGCCTTGGTCAAACTCTTCATGAAGATCTCGCCCGTCTTACCGCTCCGAATCGCTCGACGCTTCTTGTTGCCGTCTCCTTCAACGGCGCGGTAGACGGTGCAGGTGAATCGCATGCGGAGGTTGACGCGGATCCCGTTGTCGATCGCGTTGTTTAGCGTGTGGGCGTAGGTGGAGAAGTCGCTGCGGGATGCGTTAGCTACCAGTGGTGGGGAGGGCTGGAAAGGAGACGAACAAGTTGGTGAGGAATCCGAGAGAGCCGAGAGCAAAGGGGATGACGGGAGGGACGACGTGCTGGAAGAGCCAGGACGCATAGAGGACTGTGCCATCGCCGCCGAGCTGCGTCAATGTTGGAATCAGCAAGACCTTTGAGCGTGGTAACGAGAAAAGACGCACGGTAACGACAAAGTCAAAGAGATGAGGACTCTTGGTGCACATCTCGTTCGTCCAATACCGCAGCTGCCCCTCGTCCGTCTCGCGCTTCTTCTCGTAGTCCATCGAGCCTGATCGCTTGAACGCATCGTTGAGCGAGCTCATCGGGGTCATCCGTTCGCCTCGCTTGGGTGCCGAGTCGAACATTGCTGATCCGGAGAGGGAGGCCGAGGAGGAGGTGCGAGAGTAGCGTCGAGCGAGAGGGCGGAAGAGGGCAGGGTTGTCGCGTTCGAGACCTTCGGCGTCGAAGCGTTTGGACTTGCGGAGTTGCGTGTCGACGTAGCTGGGAAGGAATGGGCGTTAGCAAACAGCTGCGAAGGGCTGAGGGAGCTCGGACGCACACGACAAGTCCACGATCCCTGCCGTTGCGAGGCGTCTGCATCAGCCAAAGCGCCAGTTCTCGCGTGAGCCGAATGAGGTGGTTGTCCCGAGCTTTCGTGATGATCATCACCGACTGGATGTGGGAGACGACGCGAGCTCGACCTGTCCAAGAGGATCAGCTCCCCGTCCTCCCTCGAATCGGCCCAGCACGACGACTCACCCAACTGCTTGCTCATCTCTCGCACCGAAACCGCCGTCTCAGCGAGCTGCCTCGTCAAGCTCGGCTGCTCATCCTCGTCGTCCTCACTCCCCGATCCCGCTCCCTCACTAGCCGTCTCGCTCTCCTCCTCCTCGTTCACAAGCCCGTTCATCCCCAGTCCCCCCGCCACTCCTACCACCGGCACACGCGGCTTGTCCTTCTTCTCCTTCCGCTTCTTCGCGCTCCCAGGCGCGACGTCCCGATTTACGAAATCGCTCAGCGAGTGGTCGAGGTGACTATGAACGAAGCAGGGGCTCGCGACGGTGTGCGAGTAGCTCGGAGACCTAACCGGCTGCGGCGCGCTGACGAGGTGCGGAGGAGGAGTAGGGGAGGAGGGAGGGAGGTCGGGGATGTTGCGATGCGTGACCTGCGCTCGTGGGCTCGCCGGATGAACTGGGAACGACGGGCGTACGGCCGCTAGCGGATCTGGACCTTCGGCGAGAGGAGAGCGGGCGCGCTGCTGGGCTACCCAGGTGCTGGGCATTTCGGAGCTGGTTTTGTGCCGAGAGGTGAGGGAGGCGTGGGGGTGTTCGGATGGGCGGGAGGACGACCCAGGGACGGCGGTGAGGGGGCCGGGGGAGGAGGTGAAGGTCTTGGCGGTGCGGTTGTCGTCCTCTGCAGTTTCGGACCAGCTGAATCTCTTCTCGAGGACGAGAGGACGCGGCGTAGGGCGAGAGCGTGGGACTCGAAGAGAATTGCCGGTGGAGGTAGAGGTGTCGGAGCTCGAGGAGGAGGATCGGGAGAGGGAAGGAGGTGCGGTGTCGGCCAGGCTGGAGCTGCTGTCGACTGGGAACGGAGAGCCCTAAGGAGAGGCGAGTCAGCACGCAAGTTGGAGCCGACGAGATGGGGTTGAACTTGCAGGCGGAGTCGAGTAGTTTGGGCTCAAGGGGGAGAAGAGGGAGTCGTCTGCTGTGTTGAATGGGATCTCGAGTAGCTGGCCTGCGTCTTCCTTGCCGGCAGAGTCGACGTGGCGAGAGGTCGGAGACAGAGTCTTGGACTCTCCGAGGGAAACTGGAGCTCCTCCTGCCAGCTCAATTCCTGAGAGCATTCCGTTCGGCCTCGAACTGCTGCTGGCGTGCAACGGAGTCGCTTTAGCTGCTAGGGCGGGAGGTAGAAGGGCGAGAAGACCCGCTCGCTCAGGAGGCTCTGAAACGTGCACTGGGCCACAGCTCTCTCGCCGGCTGCGGGCGTTCTTCCACTCCTTTCTTATGGCGGTTGTCAAGTCAGTCGTCCTCTCCTTGAACGGTGTGCCTCTCTCGGTGAGACGTGGAGCCAAGCCGGATCTCTGTTTCCGCAGGGACAACGACAACCACCTCGCTAGCGAGGAGGTTAGGCGATTCCCTGTTCTTCATTCTCAACTCCTTTGCGCTCGTCAAAGGAACCTTGAGGAAACTAGTACTCTATACGAGGACGATCTCGATGCGCGCGCAGGAATCGCCTCTTTCAAAGGAGTGGCAAGGCAGTGCGGAGCTCCTCATTCCGAGAAGAGCAATCCTCGCTGGAAACGGGGTGCTCAGATCGTTGACCATCAGTCGGCTTGGAGCTCGGAGCTTCTTTCCAAGCCAGGATGCTCTGAGAGGACGCAAAGGGACTGAAAAGCCAGAACGAGCCACTCCCCTCTGTCGTTGAGGGTGAGGGAAGGCATTCCAGTGGTCCTCGGCCCGCACCAGGTCCTGTGTGACTGCTCGTAGGAAGAAAGCTGACTATCATAGCAGGAGAGACAAGCGAGCAGCGTATCGTACAGAGAGAGGGGCGGGCGCGCAGGCAGCAAGGTCTCGAACAACAACAGCTTCGCGCTCGTCTGCGCGTTGATCTTCCGCCAACTTGAGCACGCAAATGCGTAAGGCCTGCTTGCTTGGATTCTTGCAGCAGCTCCCTCGGTTAATAAGGTTGAAGGGTCGTGCGAGCGTAGCAGGCGCCGGGGAGAGCGTGCGGAAGAGGGAGGAGGATGGTCCCCAGGAGCAGACGGCAAGAGCGCTTCAGTGAGACTTCAAGAGTTCCTGCCGTGCCTTGCTGTCCTCGAGCGCGCTCGAGCAGGGGGAGTGGGGCGAGAGAGCAAAAGCGCAGCACGGGCGAGCTCCTTCGCGTTCGAACGTTGCGCTCCTGCCCTCCTCCTCCACCTCGCCCCCAGCAAAGGCCGTACACCAGCTCAGGTGGCAAATGAATCCACGACGGGGTCCACGCCGGTCAATCTCTCCTTCCCCTCGCTCTCATCCTCCAGGGTCAAGACGACGCGTCTTAGCTCTCCCGTTCCTGCGCTCCCGGATCCATCCCCTCCTCCTCATCCCAGTCTTCCTCCTCGGCGCCTACTTTGCCCCCTTCCACTCCAACTCGACTCCGACCTACGCCGGCGAGCCGTATCGAGGAGAGGACGCGTACGATTGGAGCAAGGACTCGTTCCTTCCGCCCGACGCGCCGCCGCTCAACGCGTACGACGAGGACTACGGCATTCGCAAGGTCGATGGAGGGGATGGGAAGCTGTTGAAATTGGTGCGGGGACGAGGGAATACTGGGAGGGAGGGGTTGGACGACGATCGTGACCTCCTAGGCTGGGGATCCTCTTCCTCTTCCTCGTCCGACTCTCCCTCCTACTTTGCCGAACTCGAAGGCTACCTCTACTATCCCGCCTCAGCACCTCTCGTCGACATCGACATCCCCAAAGCGGCCAAGAAGGTCCCCTCACCACTCATCCGCGAGGCTACCCCTCCTCAAAACGCCCACGGCGAACCCGAGCTCCCACCCTGGAGCATCCCCGGCGCCCAATTCAAGAAGAAGGTCGCTCCTCTCGACTCTCCTCCCCCTCCCCCCGTTCGACCCCTCACCAACGCTCCCGCACCTCTCAACCCCTTCCAACTCCCTCTCCAACCTCCTCGCCTCCCCGCACGCCCCATCGTCGCCCCCGCCCGCGGTCCCATCGTCGCTCCCGGACGCGGTATTGCAGGCCCCGCACGACGCCCTGCCGCCCCCGTCATCGAACGAGGAGCAGACGGACGTCGTCTCGGTCCGAACGCAGCTGCGATGATACGCGCCGAACGCGAAGGCCGACCCTTCAGGCCAGGCAGACCGGCCGACATGGTGCTCGAGGAGAACTTGAAGATCGCAGCGGCCAAGGCGCGCGTTCGGAAGCAGGCGGCGGACGAGGCGGCAGCCGCGGCGGCGGTGGGAGCGAAGAAGGCTGCCGCTGTTTTCGGGCCTGGAGGAGGGAGGGGTATCGCAGGGGTTGGAGGGAGAAGGGCAGCGCAGGCAGCGGCGGTACCTGCAAGGGCACTGGCGGCTCCGGTCGCGCCGATTTTACCAGGGCGAGGAGTGGCACCTCCGGCGGCGGCGGCGTTGCCTGGAAGAGGAGTGGCAGGTCCCGCGCCAGCGGTGGTTGGGAAAGGGAGGGGGATTGCGGGTGCGGGTGCCAAGGAGGTCAAGAAGGCGGCGCCTGTACTGGAGCACGAGGAGAGCATCGTCGAGACGACGGGAGACGTCTTTGAGGCCGAGGACCTGCTCGAGGAGATTAGAGGTCTCACGGAGGAGGAGCGATCGTTCCTCTCTGCAGACGAGCTCGCCCTCATCGACGCGATCGAGGTCGAATACGCCGCACCTCGCAAGCCGGACGCCACCGTCGTTCTCCCCAAGGTCGTCGAGAAGCCGCGCCAAGGACGAGGGATTCGAGGAGGTCAGGTCGGCATCAATCGCCCAGCACCTGCGCCGGCGGCGCCCCAAGGACGAGGGATTCGAGGAGTTCCGCCTGCGCAGCCGCAAGGACGAGGAGTACAAGGGCAAGGCAGGGAGCGGATGCAGAAGCGAGCCCTCGACTTTGACGACTCTGGATCGGAACCTCTCGTTCCTCCTCCCGAATCCCTCCCCCTCGCCGAATCCTCCGACGTTCCCCCTTCCACCGACACTCCTCTCGACCCTCTCATCCCCGTCGACACCCAAGACTCCAAGTCGACCTTCGCGAAACGAGCGGCGGTCGTCTCTCCGCCCTCGAACACGGCTGCGGATCGCGTTCACCCCATCTCCTACCTCATCAAGAGCGCCGAGAAGAAGTGGGACGTCATGCTGCAGCAGCAGAGCCAGACGCTCGGGCAGGCGGTCTTCGAGTACAAGCGTCGCTACGGTCGGAATCCTCCTCTCGGCTTCGACCACTGGTGCGTTCCCCGCTCCTGCGCTTCGCCGAACCTCGTCACTGACCCCTCCCTCTCGCTACCAGGTGGCGCTACGCGATGCAGAACCGCGTGATCCTCGTCGACGAGTACGACCAGATCAACGACGACATCGAGCCCTTCTTCTCCCTCTCCGCCGCCGAACTCGCCCTCCGCGCCCAAGCCCTGGCGACCAACCCGAAGCTCCCTCTCCACGCCGAAACCTTCTCGATTCGAGTCAAGGACGGCGCTCTCGTCGCCTTTGGACCGAAGAAGCTCTCCGTTCGCGCCGAGGACGCGCAAGACATCATGAGCGAGTTTGTCGAGAGCCTACCCGACGTGACGCTCACTTTCTCGAGTCGAGAGGGACCCGTCATGGCCGTCTCGGGAGAGGCGAAGGCGAGGCATCGGGATTATGCTCGACACGGCCTCGGTGAGTCCCTTCGCTCTCCAGGCTTCGCAAGCAGAAGAGCTGACTCGGTCGACGCAGTACTGGACAAGAAGCAGGCGAACGCGGTCCTCGAGAACACGGCCTACTTGCCCTGGCAAGGGCTGTGCGCGCCGAACGCGACTGCTCGTCGTGTCGCCAGCGGCGTCGGTCTCGGACAAGGTCCTTTCGGTCCCAGCTTTGTCTCGACCGACCACATTCCTGCGATGGACATGTGCAACCACCCCGAGATCCAGTTCCAGAACGGCTTTACCGCCTGGTGTGTTCCCTTTCGAGCTCTTCTCCCTGCCGAAACTAACGGCTCGCCTCACCAGGGATGGACCTCGACCCTACCTCCTCTACCCGATCTTCTCGTGGTTCAAGACGTCGATGCACAGCGATCTCCTCTCGGTCCCGCTCGAGCAGTACTACACCGAGGTTGGCGTCGACCCCGTGTGGGAGAAGAAGAAGGACAAGGTCCTCTGGCGCGGTTCTTCGACGGGAACGTTCCGCGAGAAGGGAACTCCCTGGCGTTCTGCGCATCGCGATCGACTCGTCCTTTGTGCGTCCCCCTCTCTTCCCAGCCTTGCCAGGATACTGACGCCTCGCTCGCAGTGACGGGAGACCAGGAAGGAGAGCGAGAAGTCCGCTTCGCAGACGATCGAGCTGGGGACGCCGTCCGACGCTTCTCGGGCTCCGTCGCCGATATCAACGACCACTACTTTGACGTCGCGTTCTCGGGAGCTCCGGCGCAGTGCGATCGAGTCGATGGGACGTGCGAAGCCATGCGCAAAGACTTTCGGTTTGAGCACAAGATGGTCAAGGAGGAGGTCAACAAGTTCAAGTATGTCCTCGACGTCGACGGGAACGGCTGGAGTGGCAAGTTCCACCGACTCATGTGAGGTTCTCCTCGTCTTCCTTCGAATCCACCGACTGATGCGCTGCTCGTTTGCAGGCTTTCGCGATCGCTCGTCTTCAAGTCGACCATCTTTCCCGAATGGTTCTCGAGGCGCGTCATACCCGTGAGTTTCAGTCGCTCTCCCCTCCCCGCAAGCTCTTCCTGACGCCTCCTTGCTTTTCCAGTGGTACCAGTGCGCAGCTCTCGCTCAGCCTCCGCGTCGTCAGTTGCTCATCCACCTCGTTCGCAGTTACGTTCCTATCAAGACCGACTATTCGGATCTCCACGACGTCGCTGCGTTCTTCATGGGAGCTCCAGACGGTCAAGGTTCGCACGACGCCCTCGCGAAGAAGATTGCGTCGAACGGGAAGAAGTGGGCGGAGGAGCACTGGAGGGAGGTAGACATGTGAGTCCCTTTCGCGGTTATACGTCGTGAGCGGGCGCTGATTTGAGCTTGCTGTTAGGGCGGCATACCAATATCGACTGTGTGCGTCTTCTCGTTCTCTCCCTTCCTCTCTCGCGGCTGCAGTTCTGACGCTCGCCTTCCTTCTACCGCAGACCTGGAGTACGCTCGGCTGGTAAGCCGCGACGGGGACTCTCACGATTTCATCATGGCATCATAAGGGATCATCCAGCAAACGAATTAGAATCATGCAAGCAGTATTTATCGCATCCCCCGTCCCAGAGAGAGGCAGGGAGAGGAATCGGAAGCATGTCGAGGGAGCGAGCTTCTCATCTCTTTGGCGCTCGTTGGGCTTCCTAGTCGAGGAGCGGCGGACGCAGCCAGCGGGACCGGGATCTATCGGCGAGATTGTAGCCCGCCAAGTCGAGCTGCCTTCGCTCGCGCACGGCGAGACGAGTCCTTGGGGTCGAGTCGGAAGAGCAGGGGTGTTTAAGTGCATCTGTGGTGCGATGGAAGGGCTTCCGGTTTGGTGGAAGGAGGAAGGAGCACGTCGCTCGCACTCAGGAGGGAGCGGGCGCGGTCTCCCATGCTGCAGCAGCTGGGAGCAAGGAACCTCACTAGAGCCGCAGCTCGACAGTCTACTCCGCTCAGTCTCCCCAATCACACCGTTGTCGGGAGCGTAGGGGTTCCGCCTGGCGGTTTCGACGGCCTGCACTCGTCCTCGACAGCGTCAGTCGACGCTCAGACGGCGTCGCCCCTCGACCCTCCTCCCCCTCCCTAGCTGGAGCTCCCTCCCGCACCCCTCAGGCCTCTATGCAGGATCAGCTCCTCCCAGCTCCTCGACCTCGTCTACCCAGCAGTTCCGTTACCGTCTCCCAGACCAGCTCCTCCCCACGCCTTCCCCTTCCCCGAGCGCATCCCTCCTGGCACCGCTGCAATACCACCCACTCTAGCAAAAGCTTTCGCGTACCGCAGCAGGGACCATCGCCCAACGAGCCTCGACGAACTCCTCCTCGTGGGTGCGCTGGCTCGTCCCAAGACGCCCGCGACCAGAGGGGGAACGAGAGGGTTCGGGGGCTTTCCCGCCTATGGGACGTTCTTGGGCTAGTACAGAGCAAGGAGGCAGAGGACCTGGTTCGAGTCGGAGTAGAGCAGGGTTCCGAGTCTGGTTGGCGAGCGAGTGGTCGAAGGACAAGAGACGAGCGCGCGGAGTTGCTCTTCTTCTTCCTCCTGCCCTGCCCTCACACCGCTCAGGATGGAAGCTCAGTTCCAAGCACCTGCGCTCTCGTTCACTCTCAGCGCCACCGCCACGTCAACCCTCGCTCGAAGAGGCGAGCTCACCTTCACCTCTCCCCTCCTTCCCTCTCCCGATTCTCCTCAGCTCTCCCCCAGGGTGATCCAGACCCCCGCCATCATCGCCTACACGTGCAGAGGTGCTCCACCTCATCTTACACGGGACAACGTTGCTCGGTTGCCGACCGAAATGGCGCACGTCGCGTTGGAGCACTTGTGAGCACGAGGACGCGCGCAGGAGCGGAGGGCGTTGGCTGACCTTGACGTGCCGTTCCAGCCTCGAGATGGTTCCTCCACCTTTTATCAAGGCGCCCTACTCTCTCCACCGCTTCATGGGGTTGCAGGAGAGCAAGGCGCAGCGACAACCGATCCTCACGATGAGCCTACGCGACCCGTCCTGTCCGGAGCCTCTGCCTACAAACTCGAACACCGTCGTAATGGCGAGCACCTCTCGGGGTGTGCTGAAGGTGCGCTCAACTTCTGGAGGCTCTGGACACCGTGAACGAGGTCCTAAATCGCTTTGCGCAGATCACTCCGGCGCAGTTCCTCCTCTGGTCCCTCCCTCGCCCAGCCGATATCCTCATTGCGATGGAGGATTTGATTGCTGGACCCGCGAGCGAGAAGCGGATTCAGAAGAGTGTCGGGAGGACTTTGCGATGGGTTGCGGAGATTTCGCATGCGGCAAAGGTGAGAGATGGCCTCGCTGGGTCAGGGGAATGCGCGGAACTGACGAACGAGGTTCTTGGTGCAGGCAAGGACGAACGTATTCGCACCGCTCATCGGATCGTCGAGCTCGCGACAGCGAAAGGCCTTTTCCGACAGCTTGCTCGACGCGTCTGGCTCGGCTGGCACAGCTCCCGACGACGACATTGCAGGCTACGCCCTCACTTTGGATGACGCCTCTCGAGCAACCCACTCCATCCTTCCTTCCCTCTTCCTCGATTCCCTCGGCTCCCTCCCCTCCTCGAAACCTCGCCTCGTCCTTTCCGCCGCGGGACCTCACGACATCTTGCGATTGATTGGCGACGTCGGGCTGGATCTCTTTGTCGACGAGTGGAGCTCGCGTTGCGCTACCCTCGGCGTGGGGCTCGATTTCGACTTCCCCGCCCCATCTCCCTCCTCCACCGCCGGATTCACGAAACTCGACATTGGGCACAGCTTCTTCGACCACGCCTTCTCCGAAGCCTTCGTCCCCCTCTCCTCGTCCTCCCTCGCCCTTCCTCCCCATCCCTACAACTCGACAGCACCTCTCAACCAGCCGTACTCCCACTTTGGCCCCTCTCCTCCGACACGAGGCTACGTCCACCACCTCCTCCAATCGTACGAGATGACGGCGCACGTCATCCTCGCCCTCCACAACGCCACCGTCATGTACGCCTTTTTCGCATCGATCAGGCGGCTGCTGGACGCCGGCGGAGAGGCTTTCGACGTCGAGGTTGCGAGGTTCTTCGAGGTGTACGAGGAAGGGACGCCCTTCTCCGGGGGAGATTACGAGTGCGTGAGGAGCGCGCAGAAGGAGTTGGAGAATGTGCAGGGCGTGCGGGGGAAGGGGAGCGTCAAGGCGAAGGCAGGGGCCGAGGCGGCGTCGGAGGAGCTCGAGCGGCGTGCGGAGGAGGAAGCGGGGATCGTATAATCGCACGCGCATCATTCTTTATTGGCATTAGGTTCTCTGCTCTCGATCCTCTTCGCACTGCTGGTCCTCCACGTCTCCGCCGAATCCTTCTCCACCGCGATCCTCTCTGCTTCCCTTCCTCTGCTCCCAGAGCTGTCGCAGCTGGCGTATAGGAGAGCGCTACTTCTCAGCGGCTGAGCCAACTCTCCCTCCCGCCGTCGCGATCTCCTCGTCGCAGCGTGCGCGATGGTCGGCCGTCAGGACGTGCGCGTACTTTTTAACGACAAAGCACAGCCAGAGGTTGACGAATTGGAGGATCGCGAAGAGCTTTAAGAGGGATTAGCAGCGTGGTCCCTTGCTCTCCGAGACGCAGGGAACTTACAGCGGTGAAGGCGTCGCGTCCTTGGAGGTAATAGGAGGTGCACAGCGCGCCCTTGCTCTCGAGCGGGGCTTTGATTTGGGTCGCTAGAAGGCTGCATTCAGCGGGATTGATTAGCTCGATACGACTTGCGCAAAGGAAGCACCTCACCACTCGTAGATGGTCAAGTCCTGGACGAGAAAAAGGCGGTAGAGCGTGTAAATCCCCACGCCAGTTTGGAAGAGCCACACGAGCTGTTGGGGTTGCGTCAGATGGACCGACGCGGTGATAGAAAGGCAACTCACAATCGCTGCGTAGCCATACAGCACGACAAACGGCCTAAACGCACACGCAGCTCCAACCAGCCCAAACCCGCCAACGAGAGCATACGTTCCCCACGCTGCTGTCCACAGGGCTGCAGCCTTCTCCACGCTCTCTGGATCGTTCAAACCTGCTTGGTGATAGGTTAGCTTCCCCTTGCTGAGAAGGAGAAGGACGCACGGTGCCACCACCACCAGATCAGCCCAGCGAGCGCGCCTGCGGATGCGAGGGTCCACAGGGAGAGCGCGACGACACTGAGGCGGAGACACAGGTGCGGGAAGCGGCTCTTCATTCCGTTTCTTCTGGTTCTTGAGCAGACGAGGGGAGGAGAGAGAACCGTGAGAGGGCTGGGCGATCAACAGGGGCACATTCCTGAGGTCCCGTGAGAAGGGGTCCCTCCGTCTTTCGTTCTCTCGGCCTGCCCTGCTTCCTGGATGTAATCAATGAACTTCTGGGCAGGAGTGCAAGCAATTTTTGAGGTGAAACAGCCGCGATCGCACTCGTACGCCAAATCTCGAAGACACAACTCGCTTGTCAAACCCCTCCTTCTCAAGCAGCACAACGGCTCCGGTGGTATTTCAGCAGCTGTAGCCCAGCTCCAACTACACGGAAAACCCACTGCAGTTGAAGAAGTGCCTCTGATCCGGAATTATCGAAAGAGACCTGAAACCGTCGAAACAATCGAGAGCGGCACCATTCCAGAGGTCTGGAGAGCGAGAGGTTTACGTTCCCCGCCACAGAGCGAGGTATGCAATAAGAATCGACTGTGAGGGAGCGGAATCCTCCCATTTGAGTGACGCAGGAACCGCGGATAGCTCTCAATGTCGACCCATCTCGCTTGGGGAAGACGAGGACGTCTGCGCCGAACCACAAGGTGATCCTGTCGCTAGCTGCGATAACAGGAACTCAGCTGACTTTCTTTCCCAGCCTTAGTCAACTTGGACACTCCCTCCCGCTCTTGCGCGGCCTCTCACAACTAGGCGACCACGGCAGCGAGATTTTGTGCTTTTGTTCGAGTGCGAGGTGCGTTCACCGAACTGGATCGTGCAACTGGTTGCGTTTCGCTGACGGTGCTGCCTTCGCAGGCTCGATGGGGATGCAGAGATCCCGGGTCGGTCGACGTTGCTGCTGTTATGGAGTCGAGACCCAATGGTCGCGGGGGGGTGTCGTGGGTTTGCTGTTCTCAGAATCCTTGAGAGAGGGAGTTACTTGAAGTGAGGGTGAGCTTTCTTCATGCTCGTCACTCTTCCTCTCCCTCCAAGCTGCTCAGCTCTGGCCGTTCTAGATACGGACTTCGGAGTTCCGGGGACCGGCGACTTCTGTCCCCTCATCTGCCCTTCCTTGGAAAAGGGAAGCAGCAGGGGAGAGTGACCATTCAGTCTCTTCTCAGATTATTCCGCGCGGTTCAAGGAACCAGGGACCAGGGGGATCCAAGCCCTTGCTTCGCAGAATCAGTCCCGGGGACATTCCTCAACGTTCAAGTCCCTACTCATTTTTTGCACCCACTACACGGTTCCTAAGCACTCTACCAGCTCCAGGATCTACTCCGGTGGCTTGTCCCGCATTGTTGTCCAACTCCGGCTCCACCAATTCCACCTTGTTTGACGACCCCCCGTCATCGAATTCCCAGAGCGCGGCAGTCTCCCCTCGCACCA
>JANGFH010000220.1:0-42695 GCA_025758715.1 Glaciozyma martinii | reverse complement strand
CCTTCAACTCTCCACCCTCACAACCGGAGAAGTCCTCAATGAATCGAATGGGGAACTCTGTAGCGCTCAACTCTGCGGTGTAGCTAGGTGTAGTTGGTTGAACAACCAACTGCTAACGAGAATCCCAACGCCTCAAGGATTCCCAAACACCTCCGCTAGAGAGCGCAAACACGAGACGTAGAGATACTCACGAGAGAGGTTTCGAGCCACACCACCAAGAGTGTATTGTCGTATGGACTACTTCGCAAGTCAACCTAAAGCTTGAATGTTGTTCAATTCAATCAAAGGGAGGGGAGGGGTTTATCGAGAGTGATGGGGAACCGGAAAAGAGGGTGAAGGGGCTGAGGGAAAGAGGGGAGTCTACGCAAGTCCAAAGTACCCATCCGCCGCGCATTCCTCCTCCTCACTCCTAATCCAAGTCCGTCCTCGATGCGGGAGTTGATGCTCGGCATTTCCCCGAACGCTGAGTGCACTGTTCACCACCTTGCGAGTGGCGAGGACTTGCCGGTGCGATCCTGGTGCCCGCAAGGTGAGGAGAGAGAGAAGAAGTCGAGGAGAGATTGCAAAGTCGGATGGAGTCGAAGGGAGGTGTAGTGATCAAGCTGTTAAGCCTGCAAGTCGAAAGGAAAGGAGAGAAGAGGCCGTTGCTGAATTTGAGAAGTTGGAGAAGGCCGTTGCTGGATCAAGCCGGGACTGGAAGGTGGTGGCGAGGGCAAAAGTGCAAGACTCAGGACCAACCACAGCCAAACCACTGACCCATCAAAAGGAAACGCAATTCATAGATGATGAATTGTGTACGGTTGGCCTATATATGGGTGCAACGTTGTCGTATAGGATAGTAATCCCTTACAGAAAGGAAAAGGCTGCGAGCTTGGCTCGGTGCCTGAGGAAAGTGAAACCACACGGTTGATCAGTTGTGAGGGTGGAGAAATGAAGTGCTGGGTGTGAGAGGGTGTGGCCCTAGTCACGAGTGCAAAGGTTCTGCACAGGTGCGAGGTCGGTGTCGCTGGTAGCGACGGATGGTGCTCGCTGGAAGCGGAGCAGCGACGACGTAGCCATGCCTGGCTGTTGGGGAGCTGGTGCTAAACATCTTGAGCGAAGGAAGACAAGTTGGCGATGAGGAGATCAAAGAGGTGAGGAAGAGCGGATGGAGGCAGGTTCCGGAGTTCCGTGTGAAGTCAAGGTCGAAGGAAGGGAAGGCGGTCTGGGGGAGCTGAGAGAACGTCGAGGTTTATGGAGGAGTGGTAACGACGACAAGATGTTGATCCGAAGTGTTGGGTGCGGCTGAGGAGCTGCCGCGCCTAACATCCTCCCAGGTCTCCGCGGATTTGCGGCGGGAACCCTGCTTCGGCAATCTGAACCGCTCTCTTCTTCTCTCCTGTCTAAGCCTCGTCAAACTCGACGGAATGGCCTACGTTGTCGAGTGGGTGAGCACTCTCCAGGCACAGAAGCAGCAAACGCGCGCGGACGCCCTCCTTGCAGCGCCCGAACCACCCGTTCACGTACACGATCCTCGGCTCAGTTGCGCTCGCTGAATTGGTGCAGACTGGTGCATGCACTTCTCCAGCATTCCTGGGTCTTTGCCTGATGCGTAGGGACCTTCCACAGCGGTCCTCGTCTCACAGTGGAACTCAGAAGGCGGCCCCGGAGACAATGCTCTGCAGACTCGGTGCGTTCTTCCGTTCTTTCATGAACCATCTGCTGGGGACGCGCTGACGGGACTTCTGCTCACTCCTACTGCGACGCAGCGTCATCTTCCTCCTCATCGCTTCCTGCTGGGCTTTCTTCTTCTCGCTCGTTTAC
Source organism: Glaciozyma martinii (assembly GCA_025758715.1). NCBI lineage: Eukaryota > Fungi > Basidiomycota > Microbotryomycetes > Kriegeriales > Camptobasidiaceae > Glaciozyma > Glaciozyma martinii. The sequence continues at coordinate 40,892 of JANGFH010000220.1, read as the reverse complement.
GTCCTGAGTACTTCATTCTCTCTCAAAACGCAGCCTGGCCAGCTAACCAACTATTAATCACACAGACGCCACCGAAGACGAGTTCTCCTGGCTTGCTCAAGTCCCCTCGCACGGGCTGTGGCTCTTCGTGAGCTGGGCTTTCTTTTGAGTCCATTCTCGTCCGGAGCTACCGCTTTTCGCTAATCCCTCTATCAAACCGCAGCCTTGGAGGCAGCGCAGCCGTCAGCGACTCTCTCCACGGTCACGCCGACTCCATCTTCACCCGCCGCGGCCAACTCACCGGAATCGACGTGGTGGGATGGGTCAATTTCGCCCTCTGCACCCTCGCTTTCGCCGTCGTTCTCCTGGGATCATCAAGTGCGATTGAGGAACCGATTGACGAGCTCAGGGTGTACCCCACCGAGTTCTACCCGCGGACTCCTCCTCGAACTCCTCCTTTGCCAGACACAGAAATGCCCCTCCCTCGTCCCTACCTGCCCAACCCCTACCCCTACCCCCCTCCTGTGATGCTACCGAGAAGGCAAGTCGTAGTTTAGATCTCACTGAGCTTGAAATCTCGCATTCCCGCCTCGCTTCGAGAGAACGAGGGCTTGTCGGGACCCCTTGGCCCCGCGCGTGATCGACCTTTCGACGCTCCTGCTTCTTCCTCCTCTTTCAACCTCTCCCAGCGTTCTCCACGCCCTTTCTTGGTCTCTACAGGATGTCGACCGTCAGCTTCCTGTCGGACGCAGACGACCTCGTCACGTCAGTCGTCCCTCTCCCCCTCCTCCTTTCCCCCACGCTAACAACACACCCATCTCGCAGGAGAGTCCTGTTCGACCTCTGTATCTTCGCCGAACCAGGCCGCCGAACGGCCAAGATGGACCCCAACATTCGAGAGACTCGCTTCAAGGGCGACGAACTCCAGATGGCGGAGCAGTTGGTCAAGGACGTGCGTTGGGTTCCACGGGCGGCGCGTGTTTGGGGGAACCCTAGCTAACGTCCACCTCCTCCTTCCCTCCAGCTTCGTAAGGCCAAGATCACGGCGGCCGAGGCGACCAGTCGGTTCTGCGGGTGCGTTCCCGTTTGTTGAAGGAGGCTTGCGTCGAGACCTGGGTCCGGTATCTCACTGATTGCGCGTCTTCCCCAGCCTTCCTTGCATCAAGTCGTTCCAGAACAGGTGGAAGAACGAAGTGGCGCCTCTGCAGCATCACGTACGGCGGTACTTGGAGGCGCTGAGACCGGAAAGCGGCGTCGCGTTCCACGAGACCGACCGGTGAGTTCCAGTCTCATTCCGTCCACCCCCACCCCAAGTCGGCGCTGACTTCCCTCCCTCGTAGCTACACCAAGCCCATCAAGACCGCCAAAAGCCTTCCTACTCCCTCCCCAACTCCTCCTCCGTCCGCCTCTACGTCCAAGGACGCCGTCCCCAGCTTTATCGATGTTGCCGTCTTCGCGACTCGCGCGTTCAAGAAGGGCGAGGTCATTCAGCTCAAGGGAGGAACGGCCGACCTCGACGACGATGCCGACGACGAGCTGAGGGCGTCTGGGTACAGGGCAGACTTCTCTGTTCTCTGGTCGGCCCGTCGGAACAGCTTCGCGCTTCTCTTGGGCCCCGCACGCTTTGTAAACGTGAGTGGGCTTGCCCCGCGTGGAGGGAGGATTGGGGAGCTAATCGCCTTCTTGGTACTGCAGCACGACTGTCGCAACAACGTCGAGTTCCAGCTGCAAGCCACGTCGATGAGCTTCAAGGTCGTCGAGGACATTGAGGAGGGAGAACAGCTGTTCACTCACTACGGTAGCTTGGAGTCTCCTCGCCCTGACGCACGCAAAGCTGAATCTTTTGCGCAGGGGAGCACTACTTTGACACGGACAACTCGGCCTGCCTCTGCTCGACTTGCGAGCAGTAAGCTCCCTTCTCCCAGGCGGGTTCCCATCAGCTAACCACCTCACCCCAGGCTCAAACGCGGCGCTTTCGCACCCCTCATCAAGTCCTCCGCCGTCCCCAAGCCCGACCGCGCCCGCGCCGCCGCCCTCTTCTCCCCCCACCGCCGTTCCAGCCGGGCTGTCCCCACTCCAGCAGGCGCAGGCCACGAGCTCACCGCCACTCGCTCCGTCTCCCGTACCTCCTCCACCCGCTCCTCCTCCCTCTCCTCCCTCTCCCGCCGCTCCTCTTCCTCCTCCTCTTCCTCCGCCTCGACCGCCGACAAACGACGCTCGATCCGCACCGTCCCCGTCATCGACGAGTTCCGCACTCGTAAGCGCCTCGTCCATCCGCGCCTCAAGCCCCCAGCGGGCTACAAGGACGAGTACCGCTGGGACGCTCGCGCACGGACGGGCAAGTACATCGGCCTCTCCTTCGTCCCCGTCGTTCGCCCTCCTTCGAAATCCCAGCCCTCGACTTCGAAAGTCGCGCTCGGGAAACGCAAGCGCGTCGACTCGTCCTCTGACGAGAGCTCGGACGACAGTTCGGACGAGGAGGTGACGCCTCGACCGACGATGCGGTCGGATCGAGCGAAGAGGGTCGCGAAGCGGGCGGTCAAGAAGAGACCTCCTCCGGCGATTGGTATACGAACGAGTGCGAGGAGCGGAGCGTTGCTCAAGACGGCGAGCGGGAGGGAGACGGCCTTTGTGCGGTTGGCCAAGTTTTTGGGTTTTGAGGATGACTCGGAGTTGACGGATGCCTCCGAGTCAGAATCAGAACTCAGTGAGCTCGATACGTCCGAAGATGGGAAGGGAGAGGAGGATAAGAAGGGGGAGGAGTTGGCGAAGATGGGAGAGGAGGAGAAGACGGAGCTGGTCGAGGAGGAGTTGGTCGAAGCGGCGCGGGGGGTCGTCGAAGGGTCGCTCGTCGAGGTGGTGGTCGTTACGCCGGTCGTTGCGTCGATGGATCTGGATGCGGAAGAGGCGGACGACGAGCGGTTCTCAGCGGACGACTTGTCTCCACCGACCCCGCCAAACGAACGCCCGATCCGTCCCCTTCCTCGACGCTCTCCCTCGCCCGACCCCGACGACGACCTGTCCCCCGAGTTGGACATCATCCTCGTGCCGGTCCCTCAGACCCCCTCCCCTTCACGCGCAAACGGCCTCTTCGCGGCCGTCGCGGCCGACTCGACGGATCTTTCGCCCGCTGCCGACGGCGAATCCCAGGCGGGTCGCTCCGGAGCTCGAGAGCAGCAGCAGGGTGGAGGGGAGCAGCAGGCGGAGGAGTCGAACGCCGGAGCCAGTGGGGACGGCGAGCAGGCGACTGCGGGACCGTCGGAGAGCGGAGGAGCGGGTGGGGATGGGAAGGAGGACAAGGACGACGACCGGCCCAAGAAGGACGTCGTGGGAGACGGTGCCGAGGTCGAGGTCGAGGAGGAGAAGGTCGAGGAGGAGAAGGTCGAGGAGAAGGGCGAGAAGGTCGACAAGGGGAAGGCGGTCGAGCTCAGCGCCACTGCCGGTGGAGATGGCGACGAGGTCGACTCCGAGGCAGCAGCTCTTCTTCTCCTCATGTTCGGCGGACCCGACTCGAAGGACGAGGACGAGCCCGTCAAGCTCGAGAAGCCCTTTAATATGACGACTGCGACCTCCTACGGCTCCTCCCCCGACACGACGCCACCCTCCCCACCCAAACCTGGCTCCTCTGCCGCTAGCGTGGGCTCGACCGAAGCCCTCGACCCCGCCACCATCCTCGACTCGAAAAAGGGCAAGAAGCGGTCACGAGCGTCCGACGCCCCCGAGGTCGATTCCCGCCCGCCATCCTTAGCGCGCAGCACGCGTCGCAACTCCCTCCTCGAGCGCGCCAGTCCCTCCCCACCTCCAGCTCGCCTCACCGCCAACCGTCGCATCCCCAAGCCCCTCTCTCGCACGTCCAACTCTCTCATGCCCTCCGACTCCCCCAAACCCGCCGAAGCCAGCACGAGCTCCCTCGAGAAGTTGCCGACGACCAGCGTCCCCGATAAGAAGCCTCGACTCCCGCAACTCGAGCGAGCTCGAAGCACCAGCGCCAGCGCCTCGCCCAAACCGCAAAGCGAGGCGTCGGAAGCTCGTGGGACCCGCCGGTCGGCTCCCCTTCAAGGAGGGCTACGCGATCTCCTCGCCTCTCCAGCCGTCACCGCCGTCGCCGGAGGCTACGACCCCGTTTCGCGTCGCTACATCAACAAGCGCGTCAAGTCGAGGAGTCCTTCGCCGGAGCCGGAGCCAGAGCCGCTCGAGCTACCTGCGGTTCGAGGGACGCGTCGTTCGCAACCTCTCGAAGGCGACATCCGATCCCTCCTCGCTTCGCCATCTGTCGCCGCCGTTGCTGGGGGATTCGATGCGCGTAGTGGCAAGTACTTCTCAAGGTGAGATTTCTCTCCTCTCCCCTTGCGACGTCGTAACTGACGACGCGTTTCCGCTCTGCAGAAAGGGCGACGGCGACGGGCAGAGGAAGCCCAAGAAGTCGTTCGTAGGAAGTTCCGCCGGCTCAGGGGGCGAAGCATTGCCTGCTCCCGTCGCCGCTCGCGCACCAGCACCAGTGCCAGCATGCGCTGTCTCAGCTGGACCAGCGCCTGTGCCTGCACCTGCGCCCGCTCTCGCAGCTGCGGCGTCGCTGGCCCGCCTCCCTCCGCCCTCGCCTCCTCGATCGAACATTCGCTGGGGCAAGCCTTCTTTGGTCGGCAAGGGGGCCGCCGCCGCTGCTGGAGGAGCGTTCGCGAAGAAGATGGAGGAGAAGCAGGAAGGACACTAGGATCGTTGGCGCATTGGAGCCTGGGTCGTGGTCGTTTACTAGCAGCCCCCTCCCTACACCCCCCATTCATTTGTCGTAAAGTAAAACCATTCACTTGCCATCTATTCCATATTTCTAGAGGGAGATTGCGGTCCAAGGAGAAGCGAGAACTCGGGCGAAGCAGACCTCTCTCGATCGGCTTGTCAACAAACTTCCATTCATCGTCGTAGATACACCCAAGACAACCTCAACCACGCCCACACGATCCCCACCGCGCAATACAGCGAGATGAGCATCAGCGGCAGGAATTCCATCGTCCCCTCCACGACCTTCTCCACCCCGAGCGCCTCGACGACAGAGCAGCTCGCGTTCGCTCCTTCGGCGCAGTACAGCACTGCAGCCTCGAGAGTCGCGTTCGCTGCTGACGTGACGAGGGAGACGGCGGGAGGGGGGAAGATGTATTCGTGGATGACGCCGACGTCTGTAGTGAGGAGTCAGCGAGCGCGAGAGGGAGAGAGAGGGAGAACGCACAGAGTTGGAGGAGGAAGAATCCAGCGACGTAGGCCTGCTCGAGAAAGTTGACGAGGATCATAAAGAGGTTCGGTGTGGGCCTAGGACGGAGATTGGAGGTCAGCTGCGAACTTTGGAGCGTGCGAGGAGAGGCGCAGAGGCGCACCGGTAGACGACCTTGCGCAGGGAAGCGAAGACGAGGCAGCACCACATGATGCCAAAGATGAGCTTGATGGGAGTTTCTGAGGTCGAGATTCATCAGTCCTGCCGCGCGAATGGCGAAAGGAGACTCACCGGAGGGCTTGATGAGAAGAGGGAAGAGGGAGTACACGCCCGCGCACGTCGCGACGAGGTACGCTCGGAAGTGGTCGTCGTCGTCGACAGCCGTCAAGCTGCAATCACCAGAGCCATGAGCGTTCACTTCTACAAGAGCTTCGAGGATCCTAATCACCTCAGCGGCACCAAGAACAGCAGCACGGCCTTCTCGTGCACATGCCATCCCCACAGGAAGCTCGTGAACGCCGACAAGACGAGCGAGTCGAGGAACCGCTTGTACGAAGGGTCAAACCAGAGCTTCGAGAGGTACACGAGGGAGAAGGCGAGGGTGAGGGAGAAGGTGAGCGAGGGAGTGATGTTGGGCAGGACGCCAAAGGTCGTCTCCTGGATCAATCCGCGCGAAGTCGAGGTGAGGGCGGTGGGGGAGATGGGCCAGCCGCGCTTGATGAGATCTGTTCGAATAACTCCCGTCAGCGAGAGAACGGAGCGAGTCGAGCGATGGCGCACATTTGACGAGGACGCGGTCCACGGCGCTCACGATCGCCCAGACGTTGCCAGCCCAGTACGCGTGATTCAACCCACGCTGGAAAGGAAAGAGGCGGGCAAAGATTTGTCGGATCTGCGCGGGTCCACCGGCGAGGAGGAAGGGCCCGAAGGAGAGGGCGAAGATGGAGATGACGAGGAGGCCCAGCTCGACGAGGCGGTCGGATTGGAATTCTGTAAGCTGCTGGTTAGCAACGGGAAAGGAAGGAGGGACGAGGACGTACTGCCTGATGAGGAGAAGCAGTGTCGCCGGAGGAGGAAGACGAAGAAGGGAGGAGCGAGGTAGATGAAGATGTGTTTGAAGTTGAGGAGAGCCGCGAAAAGAGCTGCGCAGAGGTACAGGTTCCCCTACATCGTAGAGAACTAATCAGCGAAGACTCCGGGACCTTTGAAAATGAGAACGCACCTCTCGAGCCGCGACGACGCTCCAAAGGAGGATCCCGAGGAGGAACCCGTTGTACTGGAAGTGGATGTGGTCGACGATCAGAAGCCCGGGGTGCAGCAACACTGAGGCTGCGATGATGAAAGCCGTAGGGTAGTCAGGCTTCTGGGGCCGTCGAGCCCATCTGCGGGAGGAAGTGAGGTTACCGAAGGAGCTCGAGTGCGAAGCGTGTGCTGGAGGGGAGGATCCCCGAACGCTGCCAGCTCCAAAGCAGAATCTTCCGATGCCACCTTTCCAGCTGCAAATTATATAAGCTCCGTCTCAGCTACTGCGCGACTCCCCTTCGTGCGCGAGCTGCCACCGTCGTGCGCCGGGGCAGAGGTTCCTCCGCGACACCTAGCCTTCCGGGTCGCCCACCATCTTGACCCACACATACGTTCTTCCAGTTCCCTTTGAGCTCCCAGTCCCTCAACAACCCCTCTCCACTCACTTTAGCAGCGCGCCGGCCAACACCAGCTCGGAAAGGATGACCGTCGTCCTCTGGAACGCGACGACGGACCAGGAGTCGTATCCGAGATTCCCCAGCTCCACAATCTTTGGATCCACGACGTAGGCGAACGAGGAGAGGAGGCGTTCAAAGTAGGCGAAGAAGGGAGGGTAGTCGAGAGTCCATTCGGAGGTTGTCTGGGGGAGGAGAATGCGTCAGCGGCGCGGGCTTCGACTGGGGCAGAAAGCGCACGTCAAAGTACCACTGGGAGAGGGGGAGGGAGTGCGTGATTGCCAGCCTGGAGGAGGAGGGAGTTCAGCCAAACAACACGTCTCGTTCCCCGGCTTCGCGCACCAGTTCCGATGGACCTCAAAGTCTGTAGAGCGACTGCAGGGGTGAGAGAGTTAGCTTGATCTCCTCTGCACCAGCAAGCGAACGTACTAGGCTGGAAAGAGGAGGAGCTTGACGGCGAAGGAGAGGAGGAGGAGGTCGCGCTCGGCCGCGGTGAGGAAGGGAGCGGCGGGTGGCTTGGGGACTGGGGTCGTTGGGGTTGTGGGAGAAGCGAAGGATTTGCTGCTAATCCGCGAGCTTGGTGCAGGAGCTCGACTCATCCCGGGGTGGGCAGAGGTCAACACGAAAGTCCGCGTTCGACTTGTCTCTTGCCTCCTTCCATCCATTCCCCTACTGCTCGCAGCGATTCAAACCCAGCAATACTCACTGCTCTCAGAAACCTGCCACGTCCTGCTCGCCGGCGGGCCACGGAGCGAGCGAGCTGACCCCAATCACACCTCCCTGAACACTGCCAGTGGCTCCAAGATCGGCCTGCCATTCGTCCTGCTATCTCTCAGCTCCTCCGTCGAACCAGGTCCACTGCTTTCAGCCAGTAATTCCTCGTTCCTCGTCTGAACGTCGGGATAGTCGCGAAGGTGGAACCCGACCGGCAGCCGCTGCTGTCGTGCTGATTCTCCTGAGGAACGATCCCTGAACCTCCAATCGCACGAGACGTTGGTGAGCTCTTACTCTTGAAATCCCTGCTTCTCACGGCTGAGCTACTCGCCTCGCAGACATGTCGGAGCGAGAAGGAAGGCAGCCCTCGCGGGCGCGAAGGGATCAATGGGGAGACGCGGCGCGACCAAGGACCCGGCGCCGGCAACGCAGCAATCGAGTTGGATTTGGTGGGAAAGGTGGCGTTTCTAGACGCGCGAGAGAAGGACCGAAAGCGGATGGAACCTCGCGTCGGATTCCAGCGTGGATCAAAGGTGCGCCGACCTCGCAGAGAGCTTCGCAAACACCTCGACTCCTTCCCGTCCCAGAGCTGTGGCGCAAGCCTGGTACGAAAAGTTCATCAGCGAACGTATCGGGGAGAGAAGAGAGAGAGGCCGCACGACCGCCGAAGCTCCAGCTTGCCGCATCCTCTCGACCCCCGCCGCGTCGGCGACGCCTCCGACGCCAATTATCGTGATGCTCTGCAGAGATACGTCTTTTGACTCGCTGATGAGACACGAAAGACGATGCACGTTCCTGCGGGCGAGAATCAGCATCCTCGCACGGGAGAAAGAGGATCGCACGCACCCCAACGCAAGCTGATGCACCGCTGCTCCCGCCAGTCCTCCAAACCCTCCCGGCAGCGCAAACATTCCCTCCTTCTTCTTCTGCACCATGGGCGCCTGAGGAACTTCCGTAATCTGGTCGCTGAAGACGAGCCCTTGTCCTAAGGTGTTGGTGGCGGTGAGGAAGGAGATGGGGTGGTCGACGTTGGGGAAGAGAGGGGAGACGGAGGAGAGGGCGTTGATAACGGCGGTAAATTGGGTGGCGTAGGTGTAGGGAGGGAGCTTGATGCCGACTTTGAGGGAGGGGGAGGCGTGGGCTGCGAGGAGCTCGACGAAATCTCCAAGTTCGGACTCGGAGTAGGCTGGGGGAGGGTGTCCTGCAAAGGGAAGAGTGAGGTTCGCTCGCACTGAGAGCAGCGTAATCAGCGTACCGGCGATGTTGGGACAGGAAGCGTTGCATTCGACCCCGAGGACGACGTTCATCTCCTTCGCGAACGCCTGCAAGATCACGAGCATCTCGCGCGTCTCTTCGAGGCTGCCACCAATAGAGAAGATTATCTGCTTCCTTGGAGACGACGAATTGAGGAGAGGGCGGATCCAGGAGAGGTAGGTGGCGAGGGGGAAGGGAGAAAAGCCAAACGAGTTCGAAGTCGACTGTCCGCCGTTAAAGAAGGTGACCTGGACGTGCCGGTGAGCTGCGTGCGCTGGGAGGATGACCAAGACTTACTTGATGCTGCTTGGGGTCATCAGGAAAGCCGGTGAGCGTCGTAGTGCGAGTGGTGACGGCGGAAGTGTGAGGGGAGGTGTAAAGCGCGGCCAGGTCTTCCGCAGAGCTGGCCCACGGGCAAGCAGAGTTCAGGACTGGTACGGAGCTGCGTGAGGGAGAGGCGGGGAAGAAGGGCATTCGAAGCGAACAGGGTTTGGGGCAAGGAGGAGCGATAACGGCGCTGAGCTTCTCCTTCCGCAACTCGTGTCGCGCCAAACACCAGTCCCTCTCTCGTCCTTGCGACCTTGCGAAGGTGACAACGTGACGGGAAAGAAATGCGTAATTCTCCAAACAGTACACCAATGGCCCACTCCTCAGCGCTTCTTCCCTCCCCGTCTCCCTCCTCCTCGTCTCGGAAACCCTCCTCGCCGAGGCTTGAATGCCTTCTTCGCAGGCGCCGACATCTTCTGCGGCGCGAGAGAACCCTCCTTTCCTCCTCCTGCATCCTTCTGAGGCTTGACCGCGTACATCTGCTCGTCTGCGCGCAAAGAATGCCGTCAGCGAACGCTTCTCGAACGGAGGCGGGAGAACCGACGACGCACACCCATTCCGAATCGCAGGCGGCATCGTCGAGATGAAGATCGACCCTTTCGGCGGTGACGAGCCCGTCTGGAGCCCGTTCCTCCTCTGCCCGTACGTCCGCGCAGCGAGCGGGACGTCGTCGTCGTCGCTCCCAACATCGATGACCTCCCCGCGCCTCGTGCTCGCAAAGTCGTCGAAATCCGCGTAGTTCTCCCACACCTCGTCGCCGAATTCCTCCTCGTCCTCGTCGTCCGCCTGCGCAAGTGGCTCTTCCTCGTCAGAGGACTCGATCGCGCGACCTTTGCCTTTCGCTCGCGCATCGTAGCGAGGCCCGCCGGGAGAGCTGAAGTTGAGGTCGGCGCGAAGAGCTGCGTTCTGCACTTCTGCGGCCGTAGGGGATTCCGGTTGAGGAGGAGGAGGTTTCTTGGCGACAGGAGGAGGGGGAGGCTTTTTGGCTTGGTGGACGGGAGGGGCTTTGGCGCGAAGAGGGGCGGCGACGGCGGGTTGAGCAGCGGCTTGTTGGGCGAAGCACGATTCGGCGTGAGAGGCGAGTTCGGCGGCGGGAAACTGCAAAGGAGCGAGGTTAGTACGGGGAAGAAGGACGAGAGGACAGGACACACGAGCTTGTTGCAGAGCGCGCACGACTCGTTCGAGCTCATGTTCTTCCCTTTCGCGCTCGCCATGGCAAAGATACCTTGTCGGGGAGCGGGAGGAGGCGTATCCTGAGCCGGCTGTGCGAGCTGCTTCTTCAATCGACTCTCCTGCAGCCTCACTACCGAAAGTCCTTTGTCAGTTCCACACCTTCGCACCACGTTGAAAAAAGGACGAACCTTTTGCCTCCTCCCTCTTCCGCTTGTTCGCATCCGCCACGCTCTCGTACCCCTTCCCCTTCCCCTTGTCCGACCCATCGCTCCCGCTCCCCTCCACGATCTCGTCATCGTCCTCATCCATCATAACTCTGTCCCCCACCTTCTTCCCCAATTCAGACAAAGTCGCAAGTTTCCTCAATGCCTCACCATGCACGCGCTTCTCCTTCTTCTTCGCCGGCGCGACGTCGCCTGCATTCCAGAAGTCGGGTGGAGGGGGTGGACGGTGTGCCGGTGGAAGAGGGTCGTCCTGGACTTGGGCTTGGTTGGGAGAGGAGAGGATGACGACTGCTGCTGGAGGTTTGCGACGAGGAGGGGGTTCCTTGGAGTGCGAAGAGCGAGAGGTCGAAGAGGTCGTTCGGGACGCGCGTCCAGAGGAAGTCGAGGGGGCTTTGGAGCCATCGGTATCGGTGCTGCTCCCCGCTCGTCCAGGTACTCCAAGCCTCGATCCTGAAGCCACCCCTCCTCCCACCGCAGCCTCGCGCGCCGGCTCCTGCGCGACAGGCTTTGGTCGCGTGAGAGGCCTCCTCGCGGGTCCCTCCCACCCCTTCTCCACCGCCATGTCCCGCAGCCTATCACTCCCCCGGTCCAGCTGGGTCGACGAGGGCTGATCGGCCGGCGAGGGAGAGCGCGACTGATCGGGAGAGGAAGAGATGTTGAGCTCGATCCTGGGCTTCGACCTCGTCCCCAGCGGTCTTGGAGCCCCCAGCACACCCCCTCTCGCCTTGCGACTACTCCCAGCTTCCGCCTGGCCTGTCCGCTCGACCCCCGCGCGACCAGCGGGCAGCACCTCGAGCTCAGACGAGGGGAGGGCGCCGCCGCTGCCAGACTGGCCTTCTCGCGAACGGTCGGAGGAGGGGACTTGGCGCCTGCGCTTGGGAGGAGGGGCGGTAGGACTGGGGACGTGGAGGGGTCGCTTGATGAAGAAGTCGTCGCCTTCAGAACCTGAGGAGGACGGCATGGGGTGGAGACGCGACGGGATCCTGCGCTCACGCGCGCTACGAGGTCGGACGGCAGGAGGCGGCTGGGTGTGGGCGTAGAGGAGTCCAAGAGGGCTTTGGACGTGGGCGGGTTCACTTTGGAGTGGGGTGGTGAGCGCAGAAGAGAACAAAATCAACAAGGCGAGGCGAACACCGCGTCGCGCGCGAAGTGTCCGCTCCCTCGTTGGATCCCTTTGGTGCAGAATTGACAGAATGGGGAGCGCCTTCGATGTATTTGTAAACGAATGCTTGCTCGGATGTACAGTCAAGCCTAAAATCTACCCAAATTCCTCGCCCACAAGTCTCGAGAACCAGCTCGCCTCGCTGTTCCCTCTTACGCGGCGACCACTTGCTTCTTCGCACCCTTCCCACCGCCAAACACGTCGCGTACGATCGCACTGAAGAGCTCGGCGATAGATTTGCGAGATTCAAAGATCGGGAAGATGACGACCTGCGAGAAAACAGTCGTTAGCAGGCGTCGCAGGGCAGGTGGCGATTTAGGTGGACGCACGGCGCCCATCCCCCAGAACACCCAGACGAAAGCGACGATGATCCAAGCCGTGAATCCTCCCTGAGTTGGAGAATCGTCAGTGATCTGAGTCGATTCGAGGAGCGAGGGGACGCACCTTGGTGTAGACGTGAGACGAAAAGAATAGGGGAAGGGGAATCTGCACATCCGCTGGTGAGAAACAAGAGACCTGGCGAGAAAGAGAGGACATACAACGAGGATGAGGAGAAGAAAGAGGAAGATGGAGGCCTTGACTGCCAACTTGTACGTTGCGACGAGCTTCGCTGGATCCTTGTTCTCGTCATCTGCAAAGAACAACAAGCCTGAGCAAATCCTCGAGGTCAAAAGCAGTTAAAATGGCTAACAGGCTTCCGCGATCGAAGCACTCGCAGAGCTGAGCTCGCCAGCACCAACTGCCTTCTCGTCGGTCGATGCCTTCTCGGCGCCGGCGCCGGCGGTAGGAGTGTCCTCGACCTTCTGGGGAGCAGGGATGTCGTCTGAGTCAGGAATGAGGTTCATGTTGCGCGTGATGTCAAAGTCGAAGTTGGCGGGCCAGATGTAGGAGGTCGTGAGACAGATGATGGCAGACGTTCCGATCGAAGCTAGGTTTCCAGCGAGCCTGGTGTGAGAGATCAAAAGTCAGTACCACCAAGGAAGAAGCCTTGAGCGAGAAGCGTACATGGGGTAGTCCTGCAAAATTCATTAGCAGGAATCGCGAGGCGTGAGGAGGGGAAGGGAACGCACCTGGAATGTAGTCTCGACGGTGAGGACGCCGTCATTGAGCGCCGCGCAGGTAGTCAACCACGCGATTACGCCTGCCGAAACTCCGATCCAAGCTCCACAGATGCAGCCCATGCGGTTGGCGTTGGCTGAAAGGAGGCTCATGGCGATTGGGACGACGGCCGATCCGAGCACGACACTGCGCAGATCAAAGTCAGTTTCCGTTGCTGTTCCTTCATGCGATTCCCTTCGCTTACCCCATGAAGAGGTACAGCCAACCCATCGAGATTCCGGCCGAGTTAAAGATAAGACCTAGGATGCCCATGAACACGCCGTACGCGAGGATCGCCATGTGATCCGTAAAGAGAATCTGTTTGGGCGTAGCTTTGGGGTTGATGTAAGGAATGTAGACGTCGTAGGTGAAGACTGGAACAGACATCAGTCAGTGGCGGCTCGTTTCTGAAAGGAAAAGAGACGTACTGCTTGAGACAGCGATCAGCTCAGCAGCTGCTGAGGAGATGACGGCAAGGAAAAGGAGAACGAGCATAACGCAGGCTCCCGTGGTTCCAAGAAGCGCAGCGGCGGCGAAAGGGGCGGGGAGACCAGCTCCGACGGCGGAAGCGGAGAGGGGGTCGTTGACGCTCAAGACGATAGCGGAAAGCCCCATCGTGGTTGCGAACCCGAGGGGAACAGCAAGCCAAGCAGAGCCACCTGGAAGGAGCATCAGTGAGGGCAGGAGGGAAGAGCTGCGATGAGCGACGTACCGAGCATGAATGCCTTGACGCACGAGACAGGTTCACTTGCGACGGCGCGTTGGAAGTAGGCCTGGTCGTTGAAGATTGTCGCAAAGTTACCTGGAAAGGTGCGACATAAGATGAGCGAGAGCGAGAGGTGGGAGGAGAGGTGGGAGGAGAGGAGGGAAGAGGTCAGCTCTGAGCCCCGTTCTTCCCTTTGGGCAGCTTGAACGATGCGTACCGATCAGGTTGATGACCCCGAAGATGAGCCCGCCCTTGGATCGCATAGTCATGTAGCTTCCACCTGCGTTTCCGTCCTGCCAAGCAGAATCCGCGGCGTCAGTTGACCGTCCTCGACCTGGAAAGAGCAGCCGGCGCTTACGACTGGGCGTAGTCGAGCAGCCTCCTGGAGAAGATCGTACATCTGGGGAGCCACTTGATTAGCGGGAAGGAAGAGGTCCAGGGTCGAGACTGACCTTGCTGGGAGAACCGATGAGCTCCGATTGAGCGAACACTATACTCATCAGGGCGACAATTATGGAGTAGAGGGCTATGCAATGTACATAGTCTGCTAGAAGTGACGCCCTCATTCCACCGATGAGGATGTAGCTGCGAAAGAGCGGGTCAGCGAGGTTTGAAGAGCGAGCTCGCTCGCCACTCACAGCACGACCGAGACAGGGATCAGCATGCACGCTGCCTCCGTTGGCATACTAGTGAGTGCAGTGACGGTAGCACTACCCCCGGTGATGAGCATCGAAGAAACCTGAGGCAAGAGTTAGCGCAAGAGGCGACAAGGATTACCCGCTCCAAACTCGCTCCACGAGAATAGACGGCTAGACTGCGCAACTCACGATGATATTTGTCGCTAGAATTGCAAGACAAGTCAGCAAAACTCAGCGAAGCCGAAGCAAGAGGGACTCACCGAGCCCAAAGAACATGAACGTGAAGTGTCCGAGTCGTCCCCAGCGCACCCTGATGATCTCGAGGAAGGTGTGGGCGTGAGGTGCGTTGATTTTCAACTGGTAAGTTCGAGCACCAAGAGACTTGTTAGTTAATGTGCTGGGATCCGTCAAAAAGGCGCGTCGCCTCCCTGCCCGTCCGAGTACGTACTTGTGCGGCGTTCTGGGAGAACAGGAGTATCTGCACGCTACGCTCGCGAGAGATAAGGATGTTAGCGAGGAGCGGAGAGAGAAGAGCGAAGGGACTCACGTGGCGCCAGCTGCATACCTGGGCGAGAACGGGGTCAGCTCGCCGGACGGAAGGAATGAGAGTGTCCGCTGCCGTACCACCATGCGCCAGAGATTCCAAACCTGTAGACGATCGATGTGGACTGCAGAAGTGTAGCTGAGGAGGATGGGTTCGTTAGCTTCGCCTGTTTGTTTTTCGTCCCTCGCGCCTGCTGAAGCTCACCTGCCCAGGTCCAAGCTGCGACAAAGGGTCAGCGAAGCACGTCCTTCGAGATCGGCTGAACCCACCAGATACGATCCCAGCTGCGATCAATCCTGGTCTGACTGAGTGCGATGCCGAGGTGAACTCTTCCACATTCTTTGTCGAGTTGTCGGTGTAGCGGTTCGAGAGCCAAGTCAAGCCGACCATCATGAAGCTCAGGCAAAGCCCGAGTCCGAGAACCTGCGAAGAGACACAATCAGTATCGGAGAAGCGGCGCGCAAGTGGAACACGCACGACGGCGTACCCGACTCCGGGGTTGAGGATGGGTTGCGGTTCCGACATGCAGGTGCGACAAGGTGAGGAAGGAGAGGAGCAGAGCGAGCTCGTTCAAAGGCCTGCTCAACCTTATCCACACCAATCTGGAATCGAAAGCAATCGCCGGTTCGTCAGCTTAGCGCGAACGATCCCTTGGCTTTCGCCTTCGCCTTGGAAGACGTACAGAACGGAGGACTGATAGGGAGCTGCTCGGAAGCAGGCGGAAGCGGCTGTTAGTAGAGCCGAAGGCCAGGAGTGCGAGAGCGATCCGGAGAAGGCGGGGAGCGTGGAGGAAGTCTCTGCTCCCTTGGTGGCGACCGTCGCTGGGGCTGGCCGGGCTGGCCGGAGTCCAGGGTGCGCAGGCAAGGGCAGCGGTTATCGCCTCAGCAAGTAGCCTCAAACGGAGTGGATGAGGAGAGGAGGAAGTGCAAAAGTCGGAGTTGGCGCAAGGGACGATCGACGTGTCGCTCTCCTTACGTCTCTCCTCGGTCTCTGCGTTCTTTTCGCGTGTTCCTTATGCGTTACGACCAACTGATGGTACTCTATTCAAAACCCCTCGGAAACCCAAGAAAATCCCTCATTTCGACCCTCCACCTTCAAGCAGCGACCACCTCCTTCTGCTCTCGCCTTCCGCCACCGAAAACATCGCGAACCATGGCGCCAAAGATCTCTCCAATCGCAGAGCGTGACTCGAAGATGGGGTAGAGGACGACCTGCGGCGGGGTTCGACGTCAGTTTGGTGCTCGGGGAGGTAGCGAGGTGGGGAGAGGGGAGAGGGAGAGGGGGAGGGAGTAAACGCACAGCGCCTGCTCCGTAAAAAACCCAGATGAACGTCATTGCGATCCAAGCCGTGAATCCGCCTAGCACACAATCAATTAGGGATCGAGGGGAGAAAGCGAAGAAGAAACAACGCACCTTCGCTGTAGATGTGGCTGCTGAAGAAGAGAGGAAGCGGGATCTGCAAATACAGATGAATTAGCAAGTTTCTGGAGGAGAGAAGGATGGCAACGCGCCAAAAGGACGAGGACGACGAAGAGCCCGACGCTGACCCACACCGCGAGCTTGTAGGCGGCTTGGAGTTTCGCAGGATCCTTGTTCTCGTCGTCTGAGAAGAAAGGGCGTCAACGAAACTCTGGGAAGATTGTAAAGCGAAGCGAACTCACAGTGCTCAACAACAGACGCAGCGGCAGACGTGAGCTCCCCGGCCGCATGAGGAGGCGCCTTGTCGTCGGAAGACTTCTCATCCTCGTCAGCGGTCTCCTCGAGAGCCTGCGAGGGGTTCTTGGCGAACATGGCGCGGGTGATGTCAAAGTCAAAGTTCTCGGGCCACAGCCACGACGTCGAAAGACAGATGATGGCGCTGGATCCAAGAGAAGCGAGGTTACCAGCGAGCCTGGTGAGAGATCAAAGGTCAGAACCATCAAGAACGCAGTGCCTTGCGAAAGAAGCGCACATGGGGTAATCCTGGAGCGAGAGTCAGCAGAGTCGAGCGCAAGTCGGGGGCGGGAACGTACGCCGAAGGTGGTCTCGATGGAAACGACTCCGTCATTGAGCGTAGCAGTGGTGACGAGCCAAGCGATGACCCCGCATGCCAGTCCACACCATGCTCCAGCAATGCAGCCCCACTTGTTGGCCTTTGACGACATGATGGCGAGCGCGATGGGCGCCACGGCAGATCCGAGAACGACACCTGCGGAGGAGCGACCGAGTCAGCGAGCTTCACCTATCCTCCCGTTCCCTTTACGTACCCATGAACTCGTAAAGCCAGCCCATGCTGATACCAGCGTAGAAGAAAATGACTCCAAGCAAGCCCATCACGACTCCGTCTGCGACAATGGTCAGCGAGGAAGGACGAGGACACGTCGCGGGCGACAACGCACAAACGACGATGGCGATGTGATCAATGGCGAGGATCTGGTTCTCGGTAGCGTTGGGGTTGAAGTAAGGGATGTAGACGTCATCTAGGAACGAGCGGATTAGTGAAAGCAAGCGAGGAGCTGAGAAGGAGGTACGCACAAGTCATGAGGGACGACACGGCGACCAACTCAGCCGAAGCAGCCGATGTGACGGCCAGGAAGAGAAGAACCAGCATCGCGACGGCTCCGGACTGTCCAAGAAGGGCGGACGCGGCGGCGGCGGCGGGAAGTCCAGCACCGACCTGAGCAGAAGTGAGGGGGTTGGGGTAGTTTGGGAAGGAAGGATCGGTCGTCAAAACAATCGCCGAGAGTCCCATCGTTGTGGCGAAGCCCAGGGGGACGGAAAGCCAGGCAGATCCACTGCAGCAAAGGATTAGCGGGAGACCAAACTGCGAAAAGGGAACATTCCGCACCCGAGGATGAATGCCTTGACGCAAGAGACAGGTTCAGAGGCAATAGCACGCTGCCAGTACGCTTGGTCGTTGTACACGGTCGCGAAATTTCCGATTATGTTGATGACACCGACTGGGGAAGAAAGAGGGAGGTGAGGGTCAGCGTCGGTCGGAGCGAGACAGTTTGAGGGACGCACAAATGAGACCGCTCTTGGAGCGCATAGTGAGGTAGCTACCGCCGGCGTTGCCATCAACAGGGTTGAGAGCAGCCGCAGCAGTGAGCATGTCGTACATCTGGGAAAAGAGGTCAGTAAGTCCGGACTCGGGAGAAAAGGGACTGGGAGCTCACCTTCGCAGGCGATCCGATCTTGTCCGAGTTGGCAAAGACGGTGAACATGAAGGTGAGGATGATGGCAAAGAGACCAGTCGTGTGGACGTAATCCGCGAGGAGCGAACTACGAAGCCATTTCCGTCAGCTCCTGGACTTTTCGCGACCGAGGGCGACAGAACTCACGCCCTCATTCCTCCCACGAGGACGTAGATCACGACTCCGACAGGGATCAACATGCAAGCAGCAGCTGCAAAGGAAAGGGTCAGAAAGCGACTGGGGAGGAGCAGCAGGAGGAGACGAACGCGTTGACATTCCAGTGAGGTCCGTCACCGTCGCCGAGCCGCCTGTGGATGAAGGGCTATCAGCGCTGGTTCCGAATGGTTGAACGGAGCGGTGACTTTCCGGTCATCAACATCGAGCTCACGATCAGGTTCGTCGAGAGTCCGAAGAAGAGGAAAGTAAAGTGAGCGACCCTCCCCCACCGCTTCGAGATGACCTCGAGGAAGGTGTGGGCGTTTGGTGAATTCTGCTTCAGTTTCGCCGCGTTCTGAGCAAACAAGAGGATCTGTACGCTGTACGAAGAAGGAAGTGAGCGAGCGTTGCCGTCTAGAACGAAAGGAACGCACGTCGCGCCCGCGGCGTACCACCATGGACCTGTGTAAGGGGACAGGAACGTCAGCCGCGTTTCTCGAAGGTTTCTAATACATGTGCAACAGCTCTCAGAGAGTAGCTGCTGCACAGGTGGAAGAGACTGGTTCGCCACCGAGGATCCAAGTCGTGCACGCACCCGAGATGCCGAACTTGTAGCTATGAAGCGACAGCACATGAGCTCGCATCCTTCTCCAGATTAAATCGAAAGCTACCTACGCGACGACCGAGGACTGAAGAAGAGTAGCTGCGCGAGTGCTGGGTTAGCTATGCGTCTTTCTCCTTCGCTCCCTCCAAACTCACCTGCCCACGTCCACGCGCTGACGATGCCGCTAGCTATCAATCCAGGCTTGACGCTGTGCGAAGCAGAGGTGAACTCTTCAACGCTGGAAGCCTGGATGAGGAGGTGTGAGTCGAGAGTTGAGGGAGGAGGACGACGACGCACTTTGTAGCTGGTGTAGCGATTCTGGAGGAAGGTGAGGCCAACCACTGTGAAGCTCAGCTATCAGCAAGTGAAGCTTGTTGCAGAGAGCGATACGGACTGAAGGCGGAGAAGAAGAGACCGATCCCCAGGACCTGTTTGACGAGGAGAGAGCTGATAAGCGTTCTGCGAGGGTGGAATCGAGAAAATGAAGACGCACCACGCCGTATCCGACTCCTTGCGAGAGAATTGCTTCAGACATTTTCGAAAACCGAGCAAGGGGAGGTGTGAGAGCGAAGAGGAGGAGAACGAACTGCAAGTTGATCCAACCGGAACGCGGAGAGGACCAAAGCGTCCCACGTCTCAGGTCCAGGCGATCGACGCTTGAGGAGGAGCGGGGAGCGAAAGACGAAAGATAAGGCAGGCAATCACCCTGCGAACAAGTGTCAGCCAGTGGGAAGAACTCCTCGAGCGAGGCGCCTTGCGACGTCCCCAAACCTCAACTCACCAGAAGCCCTCAGCATTACTCCCAGCTCCGTTCTCTACACTACGGCCTTCACCATCCCTGCCCTCCGATAAGGAACGCCAGCCGGCAGTGTTCGGCAGGAACTTACATCTGGAAGACCTGGAACATCGTTAATGGATCGCGGGGAGAGGAGCGAGATAACGCAGCTGGACCAATCGGAGGAGAGCTGGCAAAGGCTGGAACACCGCTCTCCCTCTTCCCCGCGAGTGTACGGGAGCCGCGACAGGACCTCGAGAAGAATTGCCGCCTTCTCCGCTCGGGGAGGGAGGGACGGTGGCGTGAGAGCTGAGGCGTGCCAGAGAAAGGTGGGCGGTGCTGTACCAACGTCAGATCGAGCCACAGTATCAGCAGCCGGCGGAGCAGGTGAAAGCACGTTGCGCGCGTCGAGGATACAGGCTGGCGTGGAGGAACTCGAGGTGGGCTGGTCGTGGACCTCCGGAAAGTCGCTCGCCTGGTGCTGCAATTCAGTCCCTGTGAAGTAGGCGGGAGCAGCTCAGCGCAGTGTTGAACGTAAGCGAGTAAGAGCGCAACCCAGGGAGACACGAAGTGGCGCAAGCTCCGGAACAGCAGCGCTCAGCTCTGGCGAACCGATTCGGGGGATCCGGGAGAGAGCAGAGTCAAGCAGTAGGAGCTTCGAGCAGCTCAGCAGGCGTCGTTACAGTCAAGGCGTTTCGGAGGAGAGCAGCAGTGCTCGAGAGAACTCTACTTCCAGAGCTCGAGGGGGAGAGCTGTTTCTCTCCTCCCCCCACCGTCGACCCCTGAATCTCGCACAGCAACGACAGACGTCCTCCAACCCGACTAACGAAGGCCCACCTCACCGGACCCAAGCCTTCCTCCCCGCGAGGCCTCACGCGCACGCTCGCGCCGCGCTTCCTCGAGCTCCCTCTCCGTCCTACAATGTCTCCCTCGCCCAATATCGACGGTACAGGTACGCCCGCCTTTGCTGCTCCATAGCGCGCCGTGTGTTGACTCGTTCCTTGCAGAACTACCAGAGATCTATGGTGCGTCCCCCGGCACACTCCCAGCCCGGCGCGTGGAGCCCAGTGGTCTGACGCTCTTCCTTCCCCAGATTTCCTTCTCAAGTTTATCCTCATAGGTGAGTACACGAGGGCTTCTCTGGCTGTGGAATGGGCAGGATCGCGGGACACCGTCGAGGAGGTGGACGCGAGGGGCCGATGCGGTCAAGCGACCTGGGGTGCACCAGGCGCGTAGGAACGAGCGCTGGGCAGCAAGGAGTGCAGAGGGTACCTGGGAGGGACCAGCTGCAGCGACTTTGGACCTTGCGGGGGCGCGAAAGCTGACCACTCCTCCTTGCTCTCGCAGGCGATTCCGGAGTCGGCAAGTCGTGCCTGATGCACCACTTCCTGAACAACCGATGTAAGCTCCTCGCTGCCTGCTTGAGCGCTCGTCCTAACGCCAATCGCAGTTCGGAATCCCTCACCCCACACTATCGGTTCGTTCCCCTTGGCGCCGCCTTCCAGCAGCAAGCAGCTCACCTCCCACTCCACAGGCGTCGAATTCTCCTCCACTCTCCTCCGTCTTCCCTCCTCCACCCCGTCCGCCTCTTCCTCCTCTCGTTCCAGCTCCTCCAAGACGCTCAAGATTCAGCTCTGGGATACGGCGGGACAGGAGCGCTTTCGATCCGTTACGAGGAACTACTATCGTGGAGCGTGCGGGGCGGTGATCGTGTACGACATTACAAAGTGAGTGCTGTGCCAGGAAGCGAGACGGCGGAGCTGATGCGCGCGTGCAGTCGAGCGTCGTTTCTCTCCTTATCGGCGTGGTTGGCGGATGCGAGGGCGCTCGCCTCACCCGATCTGGCGGTCGTCCTCGTAGGGAACAAGCTGGACCAAGACGAGGACCGTCAAGTGCCGTACCTCGAAGCCAGTCGATGGGCCAAGGACCACGACATCCTGTTCATGGAGACGTCGTCGCTCTCAGGCGAGAACGTAGAGCAGGTACGATTCTCCCTCCTCCCTCCTCTTCCTCACTAACCCCTCGGTAACAGCCCTTCGTCCTCCTCGCTCGCTCCATCCTCCTCGCTATCGAATCGGGCAAACTAGATCCCGAGAAGGCCGGCTCAGGCGTCTCGTACGGCGAACGCACTCTGCGGCGCGTGAGCAGTTGGGGAAGTGGGTTGCGAGGGAGTAGAACGCTTACGCTTGGGGGGAGGGTGTCGAGCGGGAAATGCTGCTAGGGCGAGGTGGGGGCCGGTTCGGAGGTGTACAGACGGACTTTGGCGTTTGATTGTTGGTTCTTATAGTACGCATTTTGGCTGCAGGATGGTATACCCTAATTCACGACGTGATTGACTATCCTGCTTGCACCTGCTCCTCGCCTTTTGCTGCTCGCTGCCGCTGCTTCCAGCTGCCCTGGGGCCTTTGTCTCCTGCATCCCACCCCCCACTCGCTTCTCGCTCGTCGACACAACATTTTACTTTGAATTCCACCCTCGCTCAAGCGAACGAGCACCCGCCATCGATGATGATCGTTTGTCCCGTCATGTATTCCGAATCCTCCGACGCCATGAACGACACAAGCTTCGCAACGTCCTCGGGCACGCTACACCTCTTGAGGAGGATGAGGTCGTCGACAAACTTCTTCCGAGCCTCTCCCTTTGCGAGGCCCATCTGCGAATGGCGTCAGTGGGGGATGGGAGAGCGAGGAGGAGGAGGCGCACGTCTTTGCCTAGCTCGCGGTCGATGATGTCCCACATGGGCGTGTCGACGATTCCGGGGGCGTAGGCGCAGACTCGAATGCCGTATTTCTGCGAAGAAGAAAGCGTCAGCGTAGTCCAGGGTGCAGGAGACAAGAGTAGGGAGGTCGCAGGATCAGGGGCGAGATCGGAACTGCGACGTTGGCGAGTGCAAAAGGAGAAACGACTTACAGCCCACTCCTTCGCAGCGACCTGCGTAAATCCCTTGACGGCCCACTTGCTCGCAGAGTACGTCCCCAGCATCGGGAAAGTATTGAACGACACGATCGACGCCGCACCGATGATCCTTCCTCCGGATCCTTGAACGACCATCTGCTTCGCCGCCAAGATGTAGGAATTCATGAGGCCTCCGCAGTTGACTTCAAACATCCTCTGCCGCTCTGCGGGCGAGGTCTCGAGGATCGGCTTGACTTCTGCGATGCCGGCGTTGGCGATGAGGGTGTCGAGGTGTCCGAGAGCTGCGACGGTTCGAGAGACCATCGAATCCGTTTGCGCCGAATCCGAGACGTCTGGGAGGAGGCGCGTGAGCCTCTACGATCCTCAGAAGGTGGGTTACAGCTGAGCACACCTGCGACGACGGCGACGGACTTGCGGCCGAGAGATTCAATCTCTTTGACGACGTCGAGGAGGATGGCCTCGTTGTTGGAGATGTCGTTGACTGCGACGTCGTAGCCATCTCGTGCCAGGCGTAGAGCGATGGCTTTCCCGATTCCTCGCGCAGCTCCCGTGACCTGGAGAAGGGAGAGGGACGTCAGCAGCGAAGTGGGGGGCGGCGTAGAGAGGAAACGCACGAGAGCAACTTTGTCGACGATGGGAGGTGGTGACATGTTGTGTTGGACTTGCTGGGAAGGGAGGGAGAGGGAGACAAGAGCAGAGAGATGCCGAGGGGGAGGTTGCGGAGACAGCGCTGGGTGGGGTAAAGATTCGCCGACGAGCACGGGGTCTGGAATTAGACGCTAGCGAGTTGGTGAAGGATAAGCGGAGAGAGGTGGAGGCATCTGGCAGTTCGGACGTCTCGAGCAGACGAACAGCGCAGGGAGGGAAGAACGGTCGAGTGGAAGAGGTCACGTGCGCACTCGAAGCTGTCCCTTTCCCGCCGCTTCCCCTCAGGGACACCGGGCTCACGGTAGAGAGAGAGGTGCGACGATCAAGTGCGCGTGAGAGGAGCGAGGAGGAAGAAGTCAGGACAGGAGGATTCGTCCGCGGAATGCGAGGGAGTGCAGATTTCGAGCACGCGTTTCTTTCCCTTCTCAATCTCTCCTCCTTCAAAATATCCTCACTTCAATAGGGAGCAACCGATTCTTGCACTTGTCTTTCGCCCCAGCTCGATTCACACTCCTTCTCCGTCATCCTCGGCGTCCGAGATGGCCTCAGATGCTCTGGCACTCCTTGTCAGTCGCTCTCTCTCCCCAAGAGTTCTTCGGGTTCAGGAAATAGGTCCTGACGATCTCAACCTCGTAAAGCAAGGAGTCCTGGCGCAAGTCCCAGCCGGAAGCAATCCCTGGACCTGTTTGCGCGCCGCCGTCGCCGCGCAGATCACACCTGGACACACGCCGCGCTCGCATTTCTACCAGCTCTACATCCTCAGTGGTCTTCTCGGTCTGTGATTGCTTCGCCGCCGATCTCGGAGGGAGGGAGGGAGGGAGGGAGGGAGGGAGGGAGGGAGCTAAGGCGTTGTCCAGGGTCACGATTCTCCTCGCGGCGAGTGTGATGGTTCGCTGGAAGCAGGGAACGCTGTTGTTCTATAGGATTCATAAGGGCTTTAGTGTTCCTCATTAGTGAGTCCGAGCGAGCGTGCTCGCGTGAGGGATCTGACGAGTGGCTTCGCAGCTCGAGCACCTGGTCGCTGTGTGCGATCGTTATGTACGGAGGTGCGTCCCTTTCTCAGCTATTTCAACGCACTTGCTTACGAGATTCAACTTGGCAGCCATGCAAGGATGTGAGCCGGTGCAAACTGCTCGCTTGCGACGACAGAACTAACCTGCTCGCTCGCGGCGCAGTTATCTGGCAAGGATCCCTTTGCCGTTCGCCACTTTTCTCGCTATCTAACACTTCTACGTACAGGCAACGAATCTGGTCACTCAATGGCGAAGTCGTTCGCGATCTCGCGGGGTGGAAGGTGCTGCCTTGGTTGAGTCGCTCGAAATCTCGCTGGCGCCACTGCTGACCTCGCTCGCAGGATCCCAGGCTGGCTCGCTTTCTGGTGCGCAACCTGGTCTCTCATCGCTACCCGTGCTTCAACCTCTTCGTATGTCTGCTCGCAACACGCCGCTGACCGCCCCTCGCAGACCTCCTCCATCGCAACACCAGCGGCCGTCGCTCCTCGTCCTTTTTCGCCACCCCAACATTCCTCAACGGCCTCGGTCTTGTTCTCCCTCTCGCTTTCGCCATTTCGATTGGTCTCCTAGGAGGCGCCGCATCGTACAAGTACCGCGCTGGTCTCCACAGCTACGAAACGCTGGACGGTGCGCTCGCTCAGGCTCAAGCTGCGTTCAACGGGACTTTCGATACGAGCTTGCTCGCTGGAGGGGTCGAGTTGACGAAGAAGTTCATTGAGGACTTTGACAGCTTTATTACGTATGTGCTGCTTCGTTCCAGCTTCGGTGCGGGAGGAGACTTATGCCTTGCGCGCAGCTACTTTCGATTTAGCTTTGTGGCGTACCTCGCCTATGGGGTTCTGATGGAGGCGATCCTCATCATCGTCGCTGTATTGCATCTCAGGTCGTTACGCCTCACGATGGAGACGCTGCGCGAGGGGAACGGGCAAGCGAACCCTCAAGTCCAGCTGACTGGGAAGACGCACGCCTCGCTCGTTTGGATTACATTCGCCTTTGCCTCCGTCACCAGTGCGTCACCCTCTCGCTGTCTTAAGAAACCCAGCTGATGCGGCGGTCCGTAAAGCCCTCTTCAATGGGATCTTCCTCTACGTCGTAATCACCGCACCAGAGCTCGTCCACCTCTCGACGATTTACTCCCAGTTCTCCGCGCTTCTCCCCTCGTACGTTCCCCCCCTCCCAGCCCTCCACCCTCTCAGAACGACGAACTCACCCCCTCGCCCGCAGCTACGTCTTCTCCCTTCTCGGTCTCCCCCTCTCCCTCCTCCTCCTCATCCGATCTTTCGACGTCCCCCACCCCACCACACCGCAAAGCTCAACCCCCGCTATCACCTCTTCCCCCGACCTCAACGACCTCAAACACTCCTACCCTCCTCTCCTGCGCTACCCTCCTCCGCCCGCCTCAACGGCCAGCACGGGACGAACGTACGTCGCGTTCGATACGGTTCCGGGGGACTCTCCCGGGCCGCAGAATGAGTTTGGACTGGTCGAGTACGTGGCGTACCCTGCGAGAGAGCAGGAGAGCCCTGGGAGCCTGGCGGGGAGCAGTAGGTCGGGGAAGAAGGGGAGCAGGTGGCGTTGAGGTGGGTGGGCCACGGCGGTGAGGAGCAGGTGGTTAGAATACGTTAATACGAGTAGCTTAGAACTCCCTCATCCGCGTGAGCGTGAGAGGAAGAAGGGAAAGAGAGACTTCGTCGCGAAACAGCGAACCCCACTCTCCCTCTCCGTCTTCCCATCCAACCCCCTGCTTTCCCGATCCTCCGCCGACCCCTCCACCTTGCCCATCCTGGCACCCTCGATACGCTCCTTTCGAGGCGCCCGCACCGCGCCTCCCTCCAGCTTCAGAGAGCCCGTCTCACCAACCCTTACCGCCACGACTTCAGCGAGCGCGCTCGATCTAGGAGATGCTGGGCCTCGGATTGTCATCACTAGGTACGTTGGGATACCTGTTCCTACGGGGAGGATCAGGGGAGGGCAGGACAGGGTGCTGACGAGGGTTGTTTGTGCAGGGCGGACGTGAGTCGACCTTGTTGAGTGAGGAGGGGCGAGGGAACTGATGCTTCTTTCTCGTGGGAGTAGCTGCGGTCCTCGGTAGCGGCGTTTGAGAGCCTCCTCAAGACTGCCAAAGCGTACCGTAACGCTCTCCTAGCCATGAGCACCGGTCCGTCCCCTCCCCCTCTCTACCGCCCGACGTCGCTCACGCAGGATCGGTCGCAGCGACGACTGCTTTCGCAGGAGCTTTGGAAGAGTGTGCGCGCGTGAAGGGGGCTGGAGAGAGTGGGGAGCAACTTCTCGCGGCGTCGGGGTTGCAGTACATGATCTCGAGCTCGTCCGCCGTCCTCGTGCGTCCCCCCTCCCCCTCCTCTCTGTCACAGCACTGACGATCGAACGCAGAGTGATACCCTCTACCGCTCCTTTGAGATTCCCCTCCTGCACGCTTTCGACACCTACGTCGCGACGCTCGCAACCCGGCACGCAGAGTACGAGACCCTCTTGGCGGAGAAGACGGCTGCGATCCGGCAGACGGAGGCGGATAACCTCAAGCAGGGTCGGAAGAAGAGTCGAGATTTGAGCCAGTTTAGGAGGGCGTTGGAGAGGCTGCAGGAGCAGGTGCGGGAGGTTGAGGTGTGCAAGGGAAGTTACTATGGGGAGACGCTCGATGGAGAGGTCGAGATGTGGGAGACTATTGGGGGGAAGGTGAGCGGGCGGTGTGGCGGGAGACGGGGAGGGAGCTGATGGACGCTTGGTGGACAGGTGGCGTTGCTGTTGCGCTCGACTTTGGACCTCGCGGATCGGCTGGCGAGCAAGGCGACGTCGGATCCGGTGATAGAGGGGATGCTGAACGAGCATCCGGACCCGTTTGATTCTTACCGATTGTGAGTCCTCGCGCCGAGAACGAAGGGAGGAGAGCCAGGAGCTGATGCGTCTTTTGGGAACGCAGGGAGACGGAGGAAGATCGCGACGTCTTTACGATCCTACCTCCTCTGGGGATGAACCTCGGTCTCGGCGGGAGCAAGCGAGGCTCCGTCATCGACCTCGACAAGGAAGTGGCCCGTACAGCCGCCACAACCCTGTCCCCCGGCCCAACGACTCCCCGCCCTCGCAAAGCCGTCTCCGTCGCCGACGTCCTAGGACTCCACGTCGACACGACCACTCCTACCCAAAACCGCGACGAGTCAACCTGGCACGACCAACCTCGCACGACTTCCACGCCTGCGTCGTCGGGCTCCGACACGTCCCCTCCCGCACCGACGAGCACGATCGACGACCCTCCTTCCCCGACTCGCTCGACTGCACCCCTCCCCGCCCTTCTCACCACGCTGAGTCTCGAAACTCCTCGCAAGGCCTCGAGACGGCCGCTGTCGCGCGTGAGCGAGTCGGAGCCGGCGGATCCGATGGCGGGCGACTGGGATGCACCGGTTTATGGGAAGAGTTTGAGTCCTGTGATGAATGGGAATGGTGGAGATGGGTGGGAGAGTCCTGTAGAGGAGGAGGAGGAGGTTGGTTCGAGGAGACGGAGGAGGGGAGACGAGTGAGGTTTTTTTGTTGTTTTTCTTCAGTTCGGTTGTTCTCTCCTCCTTTATACTTTGTTCTTAGTCTTCTTACGCTCCTCCTAGTAGTCTCTCTCTTTTGTAGTTCTTCTTCTCCAAAGTAAACAATCGTGAATTCGCATTTCGAAAGGAGACCAAAGTATCACCTTTTCGTTTGCGCCCTGCCCTGTCTTCCCCGAACCCTCTGTCGAGAGATTCTCCCTCCCCAACTCCCTTCTATTGAAAATGTCAAAGGCTGCTGTGTAAGTTCTACCCTAGCAGCAGGAACGCCCAAGCTGACCCCCCCGCCCGCGCAGTGTCGTCGACTGGGCCAGGATCACCACCAAACTCGGATTGCCCAAGGGTAACCACCACTCCTCCCTCCCACCCCCGGAGCCCAGCTGACGCGCCTCACCAACGCAGAGACCCTCTCCGCCCTCTCCGCCTTCCGCAAGCGTGCCGCCGAAGCCCGCCTCCAGAACAGCCAGCTCAAGTCGTCCTCGCACGAGATCGACTTTGAGCACTACCGGAGGATCCTCAAGAACAAGGACGTCGTCGCCGAGGGCGAGAAGCTGTTCAAGGGGTTCAAGGCCGCCGATTACGATGTTGGAGCTCAGTTGAAGGCCATCTCGGCCTTTGAGGGCAAGGCGGTGAGTTTGAGGGCGGCCAGGATACGTGGGCACAGGCGGCGGGGCACAGGCGGCGGGGCGGCGGGTGGGAGGGACAGGGCAGAGCGGGGCGGGCTAGGAGAGCTATGGAGAAGCAAGGAGGATGTATTGGGCGAGGAAGGAGGGCAGTACGAGTAAGGAGGGAACCATAGCTGACGTCTCGTTCTCCTCTTTCTCCCCCTTTGCCCAACCCAGGTCGAGTCCGCCAAGCAGACCGCGACCAAGATCGAGGCCGAGCTCGGAAACCTCAACACCACCCTCAAGAACATTGAGGATGCCCGACCCTTCAACCAGCTCTCCGTGCGTTCCCCGCGCTCCTCCCCTCTGGGTGTCCCCAACTGACGCCCCTGGTGCAGCTCGACGATGTCTCCAAGGCTCGCCCTGAGATCACCAAGGCGGTCGAGACGATGGTTAGCAAGGGCAAGTGGACGGTCCCCGGTTATGTCGAGAGTGAGTTCCCCTTGCCCTTTCGTTGCGGGTGCGGAGCGGGAGCTGACCGACGTTCGTTTGCGCGCAGAGTTCGGAGTGCGTTCCCTTCCCCGTGCTGTCCCTTCCTCGAGCCACGCTAACCCTCCTTCTCTTCCCTCCTTCTTGCCACCCTCAGAACCTCAGTGCGTGACCCTCCCTCCGACCCCCGCTCCCCGCATACACTGACCCTTCCTCCCCAGGTGCGATCTAAACGACCGACCCTGCGATAGAGCTCTTTCTGCAAAACCTTTTTCAGTCGATCGTGGAGCTGCTCGGTCTTCCCCCAGCGGCGTAATTCTGCTCTCGCGCCCCCTCCGCCTGTCCTCTCAACGACCTCTCGACGTCGAAGCGGGGATTGCGCGAGAACAAGCATTCAGTGCATCCAAGCTCCTGAGGGGGTATACTCGCTACGGGGGAACGATCGTACCAACAAAGCCAACCGCTCACAACTCCATCCCCTCCTCCTCCCCCTCACTCTCACTCGTCTCAAACCCCTCATTCCTCCTCCTCTCAACCCTCTCCTCCTCCTCCTCCGCCCTCACAGCCCTCCTCTTCTCACAATCGCACTCCCTCGCAAAAAAGCCCGGATCTGCCTCGTCGTCAGCTTCCCTCTTTTGACGAGAAATTAATGGACGAGGGGACGCACGGAGCTCGAGGTAGGTCAAGGCGTCGGCGCTGACGAGGCGTTTGGCAGTCTTTGAATTGGGAGTTTCGCAAGTGGCGAGAACGAGAGAGTGGCAGAGGACTGAGGTGCGGGTTTGGCGAGGGACGACGGTGCCGTTGGGAGTGATATGGCCGTCTATCGTCGAGCTGATGTGGGAGACTGCGGGTGGGTAGAGTTAGTGAGAGGAGGGAGAGGGAGAGGAGGGACGGACCGTCGTCGCAGGCTGCTGCTTGGGCGGTTTCGAGGAGGATGCGGATCGAGTCGATGCGGAGCTTGGTCCTGCGGAGCTCGTTAGCGAGGTCGATGGACGGCAGGGAAAGGAACGCACGGCGAGATCCACTCTTTGAAGAAGGGAGCGAGGAGGTGGTCGAACTGGCGTCGGGGGGTTAGTTTCGGCAGAGCGAAGGGAGGAAGGAACACACGGTCGCCTGAGGTCCGGCGGGGTCGAATCCAGCGTCGACGAACACAGCTCCAAAGAGGGATTCGACAATGTCCGCGATGGCCCTGTAGGATTGCCATGAGTTCCTGTAGCTCG
The DNA here is from genome assembly GCA_025758715.1 of Glaciozyma martinii. Taxonomy (NCBI): domain Eukaryota; kingdom Fungi; phylum Basidiomycota; class Microbotryomycetes; order Kriegeriales; family Camptobasidiaceae; genus Glaciozyma; species Glaciozyma martinii. The sequence continues at coordinate 11,026 of JANGFH010000220.1, read as the reverse complement.
GAACGAGGAGGGGGAGAGAACCTACTTGGGCGCATCGAGGAGGAGCCAGTACGGACGAGCTTCGCGCGCTTCCTGCGCCGCCTCGAGCAGCTCCTACTCGCGCGCTTTCGTGATTCGAGCGCGGTACTGCTTGAGGCACACCGTGAGCGCTGGGTTGTCGTAAGCGAGGTAGCGATCGAGTTCGAGTCTGCGAATCGTCAGCTCGAGTCGGAGGAGGGGAGCGAGAGGACGTACTCGACGGCGAGAGCGGAAAGCGTCTCGTTCGAGACCATGGCGCCTTTGAGCTCGGTGAGGTGTCCGGGAGGTAGCATACCGCCCCAGCGGGACCAGCAGTAGCGGATGACGAGAAAGTCGAGGATCTGTAAAGGACGAAATCAGTTCGGGCCCCTCTCGCTGCCACCGTAGCGAGAACGTACGCTGTCGCCGAGCCATTCGAGACGCTGGAACGAAGCGATAGCGTTGATCTTCGAGGGATGAGTCTGCGAGCGAAACGATTAGCCAAACAGCGAAGCGAAGGTGAAGGACGCACCAGAGCCTCGGTCAACAGGTGAGCGTGCTCGAACTGGCGGTTGAGCTTCTGCTCGATGACGATCGGCCGTTCCGAGATGTGAGGAGTCGGTTCGATAGGTCCGTAGAGGCGAGCGAGGTCGCTCCAGCTCGCAACGCCCTTGAGGTCGACCTTGAGCGCAAGAGCAGCCTCGAGAGCGAGCTCGAACCCTCCTCGCAGTCCGTCGTTCGTGAATCCAGTTTCGTAGGCCTGCGTTCAAGAGGTTCAGCTATGTCCGGGAGTGGACGAGAAAGCTGAACTCACAGCTCCGAGGAGAGCTTCGACCGAATCTGCGATGGTTTTGTCGCCGATGACGGACAGGTGTGATGGGGGTTGGCCTGAAAGGATCTCGAAGTTGAAGGGGATGAATTTTCTGCGTTGTCGTTAGCTGCGTCGACAAACGGAACGTGGAAAGAGGCACCGAGACGTGAAGGGCTTCGAGACGAGGTATGCTGGGAGGTTGAGCTCGAGACCCTGCGAAGACTGGCGTGAGATTCGTTCACCGATCGAAGCAAAGGAGCGCACCGCTTTGAAGAGCGTGGCGTTCTGGATGTGCTTCAGGCGTTCGTGATGCAAGTCTCCCTCGTGGGAGCTCTTCTCGAGCGAAGCAAAGCAGTAGACTGCGCGAGTTTTCGGCTCCCTGGACGATAGCGAAGACGAACTGGACTCACCGCTAGCGATGTACTTGAGGAAGGCGTCGCCTGCGACAAGCGATCAGTCCTGGTCAAAACGGAGCGAGGCAGCGAGGACGGACCGAGAAGCTCGAGTCGCTCGTAGTTGTCTTCGAGACCCGCAGACGGCGTCATGAGGGCCATGCGTACGAGAGCAGGATCGATCCGTCCGTTGAATACCCTCGAGTTGAACTCCTGCACGAGCAGAAGCTGGTCGAGCTCGGTGAGGATGCTCGGAAGCATGAATTGCGCTGCGAAAGCCCAGGTCAGCGCGCAGTCCTCACCCACTGAAGCGAAGAGCGAACTCCTGAACAGACTCGAAGGCAGCGAGTGTCGGGAGCAGAGTTGTGGCATGGCGAAGCGAGGCACGTGCTGCAGGAAGCTCTTGATCAGCTGCTGGCTTCGCAAGAAGGGCTTGAGGAGAACGAACCTCGAGAAGCTTCTTCGGCGAAGGCGTAACGTCGTTGAGTGGCGTCGCCGTAAGATAGCCCACGATGCGGGGGAACTGCGAGAAACGAGGTCAACACAGAGGTCCGCCCGCGCTCGAGTCGGACTCCGCACCCTTGTGACCTCCATCAGTGGCTGCTCCATGTTGACGTGGATCTTGTGGAAGAGGGGTTCGTTGAACGACATGTCTGTAAGATCAAACGTCAGCTTCGTGTTTGCTGGAGCGGAAGCGAGCTCGACACACAGTAGTCGAGGACGTTCCCGAATCCGGCATCGCTCTGTCGTCCTGGCGGAAGCTGGCTCTTGGGGTGGAGATCACGGTGGATGGCTTTGAAGAAGTAACGACCTGCACGGGAGCGTTAGAATCGAGAAACGCCGAAGCGAGAAAGGCTTCGCACAGTCGTTCTTTCCAGCATCGACCACGACCGAGTCCTCGAGATCTGGCAAGTCCTTCGCATCGAGCTGAACTTCCTGGACCGCAACGGCTCGCTTCATCGACTCCCAGTCCAGCGCGCTCGCGTCCATCGGCGAGTCCATCCTCTGCCCCTCGAGCATCGCTGCGACAAAGTAGAGAACCTCGTCGCCGCTGACCTCGAGCGTCTTGCTGAGAACGGAGGTAAAGACGCGTAGCGTGTAGCCTCGCAGGATCTCTCGCTGCTGGGAGTCGACGAGGAAAGGCGAAGGGAGGGGTTGAGGGACGATGTTGAAGGGCTGACCGTCGAGGAAGAGCTTGACGTTGGGAGTCGCCGGGAGAGGGTTCCTTGAGAGAAGGAGGATGGGTCGGTAGAGCTCGTCTCGCACGCTCATGGTTCCGTTCGCTCCTTCGTACTTGAGGATCGTGCCGTAGAGCTTCGACGCGTCGCCGAAAGGAGCTTGGATGGTCCAGGCGTCGGCCAGCTTCCTCTCGTAGACAATCTGTCGACCGCGCGATCCGACGTTCCGACCTTCCTCGTCGTGAATCTCGGAAACGTCGAAAATCCTGACAGGGAGGAAGCGATGGTCGAGAGCTTCGCAGTGGCGGAGGAGCTTGCAGGCCATGAACGAAGCCGCTCGCTTGGCTTCCTTGAACGCGGGACAAAGGGCTGCGGGAGGTGGGAGGGATCAGCGAGCGCTCGGTTTCGAGAGGAAGGAAGGCTCACGAGAGCTGACTCGTCGAACGCGAGCAGAAGCTGGGAGAGTGACGACGCAGACAACCATGCCGCCATACTCTTGCGCCTCGAACTGCGGAGCGTTGGTGGCGAAGGCGTCTGACTGGGGAAGGGAGTGGCAGCTGCAGCAAGGCGAACGTGTGAGAAGTGATCGAAGACGTCGAGAAAGAGCGAACTCACTATCGGTAGAGAAGCGAGACTGAGAAGTGAGGCGTCAAGAGGGCGTTGGTCGACGGCTCGAGCAAGAACGAGTTCGGATCCTTGAAGTCAAAGTCGTCTCCAAAGTCCTCGTCGTACGCCGCCTTGACCTGGTGAAGGAGCTGATCCATCTCCTCGTCGAACTTCTGAATCTGCCTGATCTTCTTCTCTTCCGACTTGTTGCCTTGGATCAGTCGGGTCAGTTTTGGGCCAAACACGTGGCGACGGCGGACTCCGAGACTCACCTTTCTCGACGAAGAGGAGGTAGTGGCTTCCCGCACGGCGAGCTCGCCCACGAGACTGAACGTAGCTGATATGCGTCTTGAACAGGTCGTACCTCGCGACGAAGCAGCAGGGCTGATCCAAGAAATCAGCGAGAGGAAAGCGAACCCGCTGCGAGGGGATCTCACCTGTACGTTGAGTCCTTCTTCGACGACGCTCGTAGCGATCAGAAGATTGCAGCCGCCTGCAGGGTCGTCAGCGAGCGTTGCAGAAACGCAAAGGACCGCTAAACCCTCGCCAAACTCGGTCAGGACCTCTGCTTGCTCGGCCCATTCCATCCTCGGTCCCCTGCGCGAATATTTTCAGTCGCCAGTCATCGACCGGCGGGAGTAAGGAACTCACAACGACGCCCGCGACTGCCTGCTGCTGCCGTGCCCAGTAACGCACTTGACGCGCAGCCATCCCAGGCTAGGCATCGTCTTGGAGAAGTAGCGAAGGATCTGAGTGATGAGGAGGGCGTCGAGACGGCGATTCTGCGTGGGAGAGACATCAGTAATGCGACAAACGAAGCAGTGAACAGAACTTACGACGAAGACTATGCCGCAGAACGTGCTAGAGGCGGCATCGTACGCGGAGAGGACTTCGATGAGCTTTTGCAGCCTGCGAAGACGAAGTCAAGTCAGCTTCGCACGAATCGCAACGAGCCGAAGAGCTCACTTCGGAGAGAGCTGCTCGAAGCGAATGTTGGGCTTGTAGTTCTGCACCACCCTGCGCCCAACGAGAATGATCAGAACGTTTCGCGCGACTCGGGAGGGAAACGCACCTCAGCCACTCCGGAAGCTGCAACCGGATCTTCCCCTCGTCCTCCAGGTTCGTCTCCTTCTTCACCTCCTCCATCTTGGCGTCCTGCTCTGCCGCCTCGGGATGAATGAGCTTGAACTCGGAATCCGCATCCGTCTCGACGAGGAAGTCGTCCTCGGGCACCTCGGGGATGGGAGAGAGCGACGCGACCTTCTTCTCGTACTGAGCATAGACGAGCTGCCAGACGAGGTCGCTGGCATCGGGACCGTGTTGCGCGAGACTGATGGAGGGAGAAAGTCAGCGAGGAGTGGCAGGTAGCGAGGACGAGGGCTCACACGTCGCGAGCTGCGTTGAGGCAGCGGTGGAAGGCGACGTCCTTGACGAGTACCGAGTCTTCGATGAGCCTAGTGAGAGGAGTTGCGGTGTAGTCTGCGAAAAATTGGGTCAATTGCGGGGTGCGACGCTTGCGAACGGCGAGACACACGAGGAGCACGGTTGTACACCACAGTGAGCATCGTTGGCGCAGCAACCATGAGCCGAAGTTCCATGAGAGTCTCGGCCGGAGCAGTGACGAGCCTGCGATTGAGGAAGTGGGATTCAGGACCATTCTGCGCGAGGGGAGGAACGAAGTGGGACGAACTTGGCATCGAGAAGATCCTGGAGACGTTCCGCCTCCTCCAATCCTTCGTTGCTGTTGAGCGGAGAGGCCGTGAGCCCTAGGATCCGAGGTCGAGCATCTTTCGCAGCTCGAGCGTAGAAGTCTCGGAGGATCGAAGCGAAAGGGTGGTTGGACTTTGCGGCGTGACATTCGTCGAAAACGAGCAGAGCGATCTGCGTGTCGTGGCGTAAGCTGCGAAGAACGCTTGGGGGCGAGGATCGAATGCGCACTTGGCTCATGTCGATGAATCCGTGCGCGAGCGAGTCGAGAAGCAGCTGAGCAGTGACGACGAGGCAGCTGGGATGGGAGAGGTCGATCAGTGTCCTCTCCTCTACGGCGCAGGACAACTCACTCGTAGTTGGCGAAGTTGTACAACCACTCCTCCGCGTTCGAGAGATTGACACCCAACGCGCCGAAGAGTTTCCCAACTCGAAGAGAAGTACTGCACAGGACCGTTAGCTCGAACGTCGACAGAGCGAAACTGCGAAAAAGGCCTACTTCCCGACCAACACTCGAGCTTGCTGATGTACCAGAGGAACGAATTGAGTGAGGAAGAACGTGAGCTTCTTCGAACCTCCTTGAGCGATTCGAGGCGCCTCGACCTCCGTATGCATCCATTCGATGAGAAGAGCCTGCGTTTGATGCGAAAAAATCAGTTGTCGCTCTCGAGGTCCCAAACAAAGGTCCGTACCGCGACGAGCGTCTTCCCACTCCCAGTAGCCATGACCGTGATCCTGCGCACGTTAATCAGCTCCCCCCCAAATCAGCAAAGAGAGGACTCACACGTTGCCCTCCTTCGCCTTCTCCAGCAGCGCGCTCTGGTAGCTCATCGGACACAGCCTCTCCGCCATCCTCTTCGACGCCGGCAAGAGGTCCGGATCGTTGTCCCCCAGCCCTCCCCCAGCTCCATCGACCGCGAGACCGTGCTTCGGCCTCTTCTCGCGCAGCGAAAGCGGGGAAGGCAGCTCGTCCCAATCGTCCTCGTCGTCCGAAAGGTAGTCGAAGAGCTCTGCGCGCTTGCAAGGCTTCAACTTGCGCGTGCGGCCTTGGGTGAGGGTCGAAGCTTTCTTGAGAGGAGTGGAGGTGGTGGTGGAGGGGGGGGAGAAGGAGGTGAGGGGGGTGACGAAGGGGGGGGAGGAAGTGGCGAAGGGCTTCGAGGGACGAATGGTCGGCGCAGGAGGGTGGGAGTTGGTCGACTGGGTAGGCGATGAGAAGATTTGATCGATCTCCATGAGATCTACTTCAGGAATGTCGGATTCGGGCGAGGGAGGAGCGAAGGCGTGAAGAGCGGTGTTGACGGTCGAGGCCGAGGGAGTCACGGAATGAGAGGAGGTGAGGTGGACCGTCGAGAGAGGGGAGGTGAGAGACTCCTCCGGCTCGTCCTCGTCCATCTTGGTGACCCTGAGTCCATCGTCGCCGTCCGAGTCGTCGAGCTCGATCTCGTGCGACGTCGAGATTTCGTTCGGCTGGGAGTTGACGGGACCGAAGGCTGGGAAATGCTGAGGAGTGGAAGACGAAGAGAACGAGGGAGGGTGGGTGAGAGGGGAGGAGACGATTGGGGCGGTGGGAGAGGTGTAGGGTGGAGGACCGGGGAGGAGTCGTGCGAGGGAGAGGTCGAGTCCTTCGTCCCCACTCGAGTAGTCGTCGTCCTCCTCGGAATTGTCTTCTACAGGGACGACATCCATCGCTCCCTCCTCCCTGAGTTCCCTCCTAAGCTCCTCGGCTCGCAGCTTCTGAAGAACGGTCCTCTTCTCGCGATCCTCCTGCTCCACCACACGCGCAGGTCGCGAGTTCAGCACCGCAGCTATCGAAGCGCTGAGAGCTGATCCGCTCGCCTTGCCTGCTGCAGCGGCAACCTTCCCACTCCAGCTCGCGATTCCCGTCGCCGAGCTCGTTCCGTCGCCACCTTCCTCCGCCGGACCAAACTGACCCAGTCCGACCTTCCTCGGAGGGGGTGGAGTGCTGGAGTGAGCCTTCTTGGGAGTCTTCCTGGCGGAGGGAGCGCGGCCGTTGGGAGTAGTGAGCGGGCGAACGACGACATTCCGTCCAACTTGGAGAGGTGCGGGGGCCGAGGAGAGGGCGTAGGGGGAAGGGACTGGGATAGCATGCCGAGGGGGAGTTGACGTCCTCTTGGACTTGCCCATGGCGCTCGCTCGAGAGCGAGTTGTGATGATGGGAGAAGGTTGAGAAAGGAACTCCTCTGCAGGAGCTCCGGCCTCCGGCCTCCGCTCTTTCGTCTCCTCTTCTGGCAGGCAAGGGTCGTTCTCCCAGATCAACACGTCAAAAACTAAGGTAGTTCTATCCGCTCTAGGGCAGAAGGGCGAAGGATAGACAGCGCACTTTCCAGCGCGGAGGACTGTGCAGAAATACCCGGGTCCTCGATCTTGTCTCTTGCCCACGTCCTTCGCCAGCCACTGCTCGTCTCTCACACTGCTTCCGTGCCCTTCATGACCTCCTTGAAGTACGTCCAGCCTCTCCCAACCCCGCGGCCCGCTCTCCGCGTTCTAGCAACGTGGCACTTCTGTTGAAGCGTCTCCCCTGTCAGGCTTCGTGCGCTCCTCATCGACCTCAGTGGCACCCTTCACGTGGGCGATACACCTACTCCTGGAGCGGGGGAGGCAATCCGCCGACTCCGGGACGCGGGGATCGCGCTGCGGTGGCTGTCGAACACCTCAAAAGAATCTCGTGCGTCTTTCGTCCCTGGCAAGCGTGGCTAGGAGCTTGCTGACGCCTTGTCGGTCAGGGAGGTCGCTGCTGGACAAGATGAAGAGGATGGAGCTGGACGTGCGCGAGGAGGAGGTGAGCCGTACACCTCTCGTCGACCCGGATCAGGCGCTGACCAGCCACCTCTCACAGCTCTTCACCTCCCTCTCCGCCGTCTCGCAGCTAGTCAACGCCAGAAAGCTCAAGTGCGCTTCTTCCCCCGGCGCTCTCTCGGACGCACTAACCCTGCTCAGCCCGCTGTATCTTCTCTCGACCTCGGCACTCGAAGACTTCCCTCCCTCCTCCCCACCCTACGACTCTGTCGTCGTAGGCCTCGCCCCCGACCGACTCACATATCCAGTCCTCAACGAGGCTTTCCGACTTCTCGCCGGAGAGACCGGGATCAAGGACGTTCCCCTCATCGCGACTCACAAAGCCCTCTATGTCCGCTCGAGTGACGGCTCGCTTTCGCTAGGCCCAGGTGAGCCTTCCAGCCCTCGTTTCCTGCGATACCAACTAATAAACGCTACAGGTCCCTTCATAACTGCCCTCGAAGAAGCAGCGAGTATCAAAGCCGAAGTCGGTACGTCCCCCTCCTCCCTGCTCCCTCTCCCCACCTAACCCCTCACCCAGTCGGTAAACCCTCTCCCGCCTTCTTCTCCCTCGCCATCTCCTCCCTCTTCCTCCCCACCTCCTCAATCGGAATCGTACGTTCCCCCCTCCCGTGCCTCTCCGTTCTCTAACCCCGCTCGCACATCGCACACAGATTGGCGACGACAGGCGACAGGACGTCGGTGCTGTTCCTGGTTCGCTGGGGTTGAAGAGGTTTTTAGTACGGACGGGCAAGTACAGGGCTGGGGATGAGGATGCGATGGAGAAGGAGGAGGGAGGGAGGCCAGATTGGGTCGGAGCGAGCTTCGCGGAGGCGGTGGAGAGGCTTCTCAGCGAGGCGTAGGAGGAGGTTCTTGCAAGGAGCATGTGCAGAGACGAAACGGGAGAGTAGGATTCCAAGTAGCAAGCTCGAAAGGGGCAGCGAGAAAGCCCTCACGACGCTGCCTTTCCAGCGACGAACGTCCCGACGAACTTGGCGAACGATTCTCCCTGGAACCTCGCGATGGCCAGCTCCTTCTCCGTCACCTCCCTCGAGCCATCGCCACCAGCCACAGCAGCACCCCCGTACGCCGAGCCCGCGACGACTTCAGTGTTGTCGGTGAGGTTCGGGTGGACGAACCCGATGGGAACGAACCTGGGCTTCGAGGTCAGCGAGGGAGCGAGGAGGGGAGAGGGAGGACGGACGAGATGCCTTGGTGCGCGAGGAAGGAGATCGTCGTGAGGGCCGTCGTTTCCTGTCCTCCGTGCTGGGACGCCGACGAGGTCTGCGAAGCCCGTCAGTTTGTCGCGAATGAGGTACCGAGGGAGAAGGACGCACGAAGATCCCAGCGAACTTGCCGACGAGAGCGCCGGTGGTCCAGAGCTTGCCTGCGCAACAATGGTCAGCTTCCTCCTTTGCCTCGAGCGAGAGTTGAGGCGTACCAGTAGCGTCGAAGAAGGCGCTGGCGGATCCAACAGCGCGGCCGTAGCGAGTCGGAATTCCGAACAGGAATCCATCGTAGAGCGTAAGGTCCGTCGCTTCACAAAGAGGTCCGCTGAATTTCGCCAGACACAAGGGAGCAGGACGCACGCTTGACGATCGGGTAGTCGGCCTTGGGAGCAGCATCCATCTTCGCGAGGACCTCGCTGCGAAGACAAAGTCAGCTCGGCTCCAACGCTCCTAGGGCTGAACTCACTCGCTGAGAATCTCGGGGAACTGGTAAATGGTCACCTCAGCTCCAGCAGCCTTTGCACTCGCTGCGATCGTCTCGGCAAGAGTGCGGACGTGTCCTGCGGAGACCGCGGCGTCAGCGACGAGCTCCCTCCCAGTATCCTCCCGGGACGAACCGTAGGTGGACGAGTAGATGACGGCAATCTTCGAAGCGAGCCTAGGGATCGAGGTGGAGTTAGCGAGTGCTCAGGGAACGATGGGGGTGGAGCTCGAGCCGACGTCCCAGAGAGGGTGAGCAGGAAGACGAGATCGCTCAGCTACCCTCGCACCCCAGTGTGTTTCTCCTTGCAAGGAACCCTCTTCCATCCTCCTCCGAGTCCTTGATCCTCCTCCTTGACCCTCCGACCGAGCGAGGAGCTACCGGAGCTAGGAGGAGCTCAGGCGCAGGCACGGCAGTCTCCAGAGCTTGAAGACGTACATGGTGGGTTCTGAGCTGTTTGCGAAGTCAAGTTTGTCGGGTCGTGGGAGGTGGAATAGTGGGCGTCGGAAGAAGGTCAAGAGGAAACCTCGGAGCGTCGTCGACGGGGTCCTTGACAGCTCCACCCCTTCTTGTTTCGAGGGAAGCAATCAAAAGCAATTTCTAGGGGACTGTAGTGGCCGCAGAAGACACCAGCAGATCCTCTAGCAGTCCTCTCCAGCTCTGCAGAAGCTCGCCCTCTTCCTCGCTCGGACGATAAATCTCTCGAGAATCTCTCCCCTGTTCCCGCTGGAAGACGAGCGTATTCTGTATTGCTTACTGACACCTTCTACTTGGCAGCACTTGATTGTCTTCCCCAGAAAGAGGTGCACGACGAGTCAGGCTGAGAATATATCCTACCTCAATTACATTTTGGCACAAAGAAACTGAATTCATCTTGTCCAGCGTCGCCCTGCTCGAGTTCTAACTCAACCTCAGTCTCGGAAGCAGCCCCACACCCTTACCCTTACTCTCCCCCAGCCGCTCCGATGCCGCACAAGGCCGCCAACCCTACTCACATTATCAAATGTCTTCCTCGAATGGTGAGCCCAGTTCCCTCCCTCGCCCTGAGCCAACTGACTGACCCCGTTCAACCAGAGCTGGGCTCCCGCAAACCTCTTCAACCTCTACCAACGGACCTACGGACCCCCGACCGCCGAAACAAAGTTCACCAAGTCGTCCCTCACCATGTTCCAGCAAAAGTGGAAGGCAAAGCAGCTCGTGCGAGGGTACCACGGGGACTGGATCCCTGAGCAAAAGTTCAAGAAGGAGTACGTGCCCGATGGGCTCCCACCGATCGTGGGGGGCAAGGGGGAGGACAAGGTCCCGCTCGCGAGCATGATGTTTGCCGAGGTCGAGAAGCGGATCGACACCGTCGTCTTCAGGTGCTGCTTTGCCGATAGCGTGTATCGTGCACGGCAGATGGTGGTGCACGGCAAGGTTCGGTTGAACGGGAAGAAGGTGCGTCGTCGAGATCGGGGAGGAGGGAGGGAGGGAGGAAGGAGCTAACTTCTGGTTCGTGGTGGGTGCAGCACTCTGATCCCAACACAAAACTACAGCCAGGAGACCTCATCTCCGTAGACCCTTCCTCAATCACGACTCTCCAACCTCCGAAACCCAACGAAACCGCCTTCAAAGCCGCCTCCCGCGCCGCAAAGGCCACTCCCCCTCCTCCCGCCGAGGAACCCACCCCTTCCGACCCTTCCACCTCCTCCGAACCACCCTCCTCCGACCCCGCACCCCTCCCCGCCCCCCTCTCCCCCTCCCCCAAGCCCCCCCCCCTTCCCCCCCCCCCACACGCCCCCCCCCCTCCCCTTCTCCCCCCCCCCACCCCACCCCCCTTCACCCCCCCC